>PVIR01004063.1:0-82416 GCA_004026965.1 Petromus typicus
CAGAATGACATTTTGACTCGGTTCCCCAGGTGGTTTAAGTGGAAGTTTCACTTCTAAGCTGCAGCATGACATCAGCTGAAAGAACTAGTCTTGGAAAGCTCACCATCCGAGGGGAAAGAAAATGTGCTTTTAATATGGCCCTCCTGGACTAAGTTATATAACCCCAAAGATGTCGACGTGTGTGAGCTGGACTACCGTCTGGTCCTGGAACAAAGTGAGACTAATAAATTCATTTAAAGTGTCAACTTTGGTTTAAGCTACATGAAGTGAGTGGTCCCAAAGCAGAAAACCCAATATCTCAGTCCTTGGCTATTCCAGTTTCTATTACACTCAGCAATAAAATAATCCCCAACTGGTGCAGTAACCACTTCAGTGACTGGGACTCTTTCAATGAACTTGGAGACCAGGTTACTGGTTTTAATATTATTTTTAATAAAAGCATACAAACAAGGCAAATGCAATTTATATATTTTGGAAATACAATTTCGAGTCACTGTCATAATGACTTTAGGGTGTTGAAAACTTTCTCCTCCGCTCTTTCCTGCTGCATTGCAGGTTTGCTAAGACGCGTAGACTCAATTTTCCCTTTCTGCTGGCTAGAATGATACAAGTGGAGGGCAGCTGTCTAGGTGGGCTGGGCCAGTCCACTGTCCCCCACTCTTGCTCGAAGTTCTCCAGAATAACTATAGGGCTATGCGAAAAGTTACTGTTATTAAGCTCCATTTACTAATTTAGAAGACCTGATGACTGCATACCACGGAGAAGGGATACAGAAAACGTGGCCCACGGTTTTTAGCTTTTTCTTAACTTACCTTTTAGAAACCACAGGGATCATAACAGGAGCCAGATGTGCGTGGAGGAAAATGAAGGGGACGGACACGGGTGTCTGCAGGCACGGAGCGTTCAGGGGAACTGCTGACTGTTGTCCCGAGGAAGGCTTCAAGGAGAAGGCCGGGTGTCTGCTGAATCGCGCTGCCATTTTCTTTTCACTGGTTCTCCAGGGAAAGCGTAAACACTTCACTTGTGCGTGAGAAAGCTTTCTTTCGCTCATTAGAGATTTGTCACAGCAAAGGCAGTTGCACTTGGTGAAAGTGGCCATGATGGCGCGCGCCAAGCCAGGGAATGCTGTCATTTGCTAAAATGGGTGGGGATGTGAAACAAGAGTCAGCAAGTAACTTGCTGGAGCGCTCTTCTCTGCCCATCCGAGCCCTTCCCCTGGGTGACATTCCTTTCTGAGCCCTCTAACCCGGCAAGGCCCTGTTCAGAGCTTCTCCCTCCCCTGAGGTGGTAACCGTCCGATCCTGGTGGAAGGGGCCAAGCGCAGTGAGGTGAAGGCCTCTCTAGTTTTTCTTCTCGCATTCTCCCAGGAGGAGACGACAGACAGCTTGCTTCTCTGCAGGTCCTTTTCTGTCCACCTGTTTCCTACAGATACACCGAGCTCACATGTATCAGAGGTGCACAAAGCGGGGAAAGTCCAGCCACATCTGAAGTATATTCAGAAACTGGTGCTATTTGCTTTCAGCAAGAAAATTGGTTCTTGTTCAGGTCAGATTACTTAAAGGACCTCTTAGAAATTTGGAATTGTGATATAGCAACTCTTTGTTTGTACAAGAAAATTTGCCACCTTGCTGCCTTCACACTTTGCCAGTCAAAATGAGACTTGAAAATTTCAAGCATGATCTAAGCTACTTACAGGTCCAAGGGAGTTCAGAAATTAAGCTTTCTCAGAGAAAATGGAGGCAGTAGCGCGAGCAGCCAAGCTTTGAATATGAAGGAAAGCAAGACTGGGACTTTTTGCATTCCCTGAGGGTGACATTTTTCAACATTACTGAGCAAGTTGGATCTGGGCTAATGCTCTTAGCGTGAAATCAGACTAGCAAGTACTCATATTTGTGAATAAAAATGGCCACACTCTCTGGACACATGTATTTTCAGTTCCACTTCATTTGTATTGTGATGTGTTTGCTTAGTTCTCTTAAAAACTTATCACTTTAAACTTTGAGCTCATAAAAGCATATCCTTAAAACATGTAGTTTCACTGTCTTGTATAAGACAGTAATTATACTTTGATTTCTTGTTCTAAGATTGCTTATTTTAAATTATAGCTTATTCTAAACCAAGTTTGCTCTAGAATAAGAAGTTTGATCTATTCAACACTGAGGTAAGGTTTCTTAATTTTCAAGAGAAAATAAGATCTTGGATATTAGATGTTGCATCTTATGGTAAATGCATCAGAGAGATTAATTTGGGAGGAATCACTGAGAAGTAAAAGTCAAAAATAGTGCCAGGGATTTAGCTCAGTGTCTCTAGCACCTGCCTTGCAAGTGCAAGGGCCCAGGTTCGATCCCCAGTAACCACAAACAGCAATGCTGGGTATAGAGACTCACGCCAACCAGCAATCAGAACCACATACCACAGTGCCAGGCATGGTAGGTCATGCCTGTAATCCCAGCACTCGGGAGGCAGAGGCAGGAGGATTGTTGTGAGTTCAAGGCTGAGTTCAGGGTCAGCCTGAACTTCAAAGTGAGATCCTGTCTCAGAAGAAACAAAACAAAACAAAACAAAACAAAACAAAACAAAAACAAGGAGTTTCTAGCAGCAAATATTTAACTATATCTTCACAATAATGACATAAGCAATGGCTTTTGAAATAAAATACAAAAAGAGAACACCATAAAAGCAAAAAGTTCTGTACTGGACCTTACAAAAGTTAATTTTTGAAATAAAAGACATTGCTAAAAAATGGAAAAAAGCCATAAATTTAGTAGAATTTTAACAATATCTGATATATGTATTCAGCAGAGGATTTTTGTGAGAGACAGTAATATTTCTCCAAAGCAGGCTGTAAGCAGTCTATGCTATAAAGAGTTGATTCCACGTCGGGCTTGTTTATCGAAGTGAGTCTGGCTGAAGCCTACGTGCTGAGGTCAGAGTAACTTGTATCCAAATTCCATTCCCATGACTAAACCCTTCTTACTAGAAGGACAGTGTTCTAGTTACAGCTATATATTTTGCCTATTTTGTTTCTAATTTGAGAATGCTTTGTCTTGTCTTTTGCAAGCCTTGCTTCATGAATTTCCATAGAAACTGCATGACTGCACGTCCTTGGACATAGTACTGCACGTTGCTCACCTTTACCCCAACTGATTATCAATAAAATCAGTAGTTTAGGTTGTCAGCATCTTGTTGGTTGTGTAGCATTGGCTGACCTAGTGCCCTGCTTTCTGAGTCTTAGTTCTGCCTTTCAATATTTTTCTCCCCTTGGCTGTGCATCGTATACTGAATTGGAGACTGGAGCTACTGCAGAGGTTTCCAGTAAAGTTTCAGAGGTTCCCAGTAGATTTTTAAAAATTATTTTGCAAAACTCTGGTTCTCAGTAATAAGAAACAAGGATAATGTAAAATAGACAAAAACCCTGAAAGAGATAGTACGTAAGGGACAATATATAATAACAGTAGACTCTCAGAAAGGTCATCAATGCCATTCATCCTCAGGAAAATGTATTTTCCTAATATCTACAACTGGAGAACACTTAATATTACTACAGTGGTGAAATTAAAAAGGCTGACAGTACTGAGGTCCGGAATGTGGAACAGCTGGAACCTGCACAGGCTGGTTAGTTAATAAAATGGTACAACTTTGAATGATGGTTAGACAATTTCTTATAGTAAAACTTATATTTACCATACAATTCAGAGATCTCTTTCCCATGTATTTGCATAACAGAAATAAAAACATATGCCTACAAAAATGTTTATGTGAAAATTTTAATTGCAGGTTTTTTCATAATAACCTCAAGCAGGAAACCCAAATATCCATGAAGTAGTGAATAGTTTAACAACTTATGTTATAATCACCCAATAATACCACCGAATGAGAAAGAGGACAAGCTACTGACATGTGGAACAACACAGATGTATTTCAGAAACTTTATGTTGAATCACAGAAGCCAGATCCAAGGAGAACATGTGCCGTGGCTCGCTATGGGAGATGCGAGAGCCTGAAGTAGTGGTTGTCTCTGAGCTTGTGTGGAGTGGGAAACACTGGAAGAGGGCAAGAAGAAACTCCAGCTCCTTGTCTTCACTGAGTTACGATTATATAGATGCATACATTTGTCAAAATGAAGTGAGCTATGCACTTAAAAGGTGTTCCTTCTATTATATGTAAATTATACTTCAATCACTAAATATTGGAAATAGACCAAATGCTCATCAACTGGAGAAAAGATATTTTTTTAAATGAAAAACAAAATGGAGTATTCGTCATAAAGAATGATAAATTAGAGACATTCATAGCTAAATGAATGCACATTGAAGCCATACTCTTAAGTGAAATGAATGGGATAAACATGTGAATATCGAATCTATCATGTGAGAAACTGAAGATATAAATGAGGTCCAGAATGTATGCCAGGTATTGTGAAATAGGAAGAAACATGGGGGGAGGAATGAAGGGGAAAGGGAAAGCAAAGAAAGGAAAGAAAATATTTCATGATTAAAAAGGAAAAAAAATAAAAGGAAACAGCTTATGTATATGGGAGGCGTGAAAGGGAGGGGAAGAGAATGGGAAAAAATAAGAATCAACATATATCATGTATAGTACAAATTCTCAATGAGAAATGTGACCATGATTATTCCTAACATATACCACTTAACTCCACTTATTACAGATATAATTAAGCATTTATAATGACTGATAATTTTATGTTTCAACTTGGCTGGGCCACCACTTGCCCGTAGAATGTTCCCCAAAGACAGGAGCACTGTTTTACTGAGTCCGTCTTCCAAAAGAACGGAGGTGTGAAAATGGCCAAAAGGACCAGGAAGGTTCCGTTCACTTTCTGCGTGACTGTTAGAACAGGGCACTGAAGCTGGCCTGGGGCCTCTGGCTCGCAGGCTTCCGCCGCACCACTGTCGTAATCATATGACACACACACATATGTGTGTATATAGATAGATAGATAGAGAGAGAGAGAAAGAGAGAGAGAGAGAGAGAGAGGGCGAGGGAGGAGGTCTTAAGAGAAAGTTTATGAATTTTTAAGATTCATTATGTTTAAAACTTACATTGCATAATTTAAAAATAATTTGGTGAATTTAGTCACAGTGAAGTCTTTTTGAAAGTGCTACTCAAAATTATTTCTTTTGTAAGAGCTACCTTACATGTTTTTCTCTGGAAAATATTTTTCCAAGTATATGCCCTTGTCTTATGTTGTGACAGACATTTTATGGATTTTAATAATTGAAAGTTTTCATAGTTTCTGAATGCTCAGATAGGCATGCTATTTTATTGAGATATCTGACATGAAATAAAAGATGGGCTTTTATAACATCACAGTTTATGAAATTATGATCAGTTGAAATATTTTCACATCTGCAGCAACACTTCCCAAGAGATATAAGAGGAACATCTTGTGTTAATAGAGATTCTGGTAGCATAACTATTTCTTTGAGTTGACAAATTCCTTGATATCAATAAATTGAGGACTCTAGAACAAACACTCTATTGAATAAGGACTTAATATTTCAATTTAAAAGGTTATAGCATTTCCTCATAATAAATTTTCATGCGAAGAAAGTGACTGTGACATTTTGTTCATGTGAGATTGTTGTCAATAATCGATGATATTTTGGGTGTTTTGTAACTAATTTTCATTTAATGAAGCACAGTCACAAGCTCATAGGTGAATTATGTTGAGAACCGTGGAAGTCTCCACACAACTGACAACTGCCAGGCTTTCTAATTACTTAATAACACCTTCCTTAGTCCATGCTGACGTGCTGTCTTTGCAGATCTTCAGAACAATAAATGACCTTCTTCCACCTGATTAATCTGTCTAGTTGCACTTTTGGAGTCATAAATCTTTTTGTTTACAGCCACTTGCCTGGCTTTTTACAAAACCTTCCTAGCAATTTCCTTGAGGATTGAATACTTAAAGGGTCACACTGACCCTGACTTATCCAAACATTTCCAAATAATCCGGCTCCCAATGGGACTCTACATTATCCAGTCACTACCCAGCATAAAGAAAAGTTATATCCAGTTTCAGGTTTTGCAATATTTTACGGAGATTGCATTTATCTTTCTGTGGTGAGTTTCTGTTCATACAAAGTAAAACTTCATTTTCTATAGAAACAAACACATTTATCTAACTCGCTTTAAGGATGTACATTTTTGTCTAGAAGATATTGAAATCTACAAGGACTATTGTACATAAAAGCCAAGGAAAGTGACTGAATAAGATGGAATAATAAAGTAGTGTGATATGCAACTTTAAATAATTAGAATACTACACAATATAATGATAAAAGATATTATATATAAAAGATACTATATCTATCTATCTATCTATCTATCTATCTATCTATCTATCGTTATTAAATAGGAAATTATAGGGCCGGGGATTTAGCTCAGTGATTCTGGCACCTGCCTTGTAAGTACAAGGGCCCAGGTTTGATCCCCAGTAACCACAAGTAACAATACACCCACATACAACAATGTTGGGTGTAGAGACTCACAAGCCATCAGCAATCAATACCATATACCACAGTGCTGGGCGTGGTGGCTCACGCCTGTAATCCCAGCACTTGGAAGGCAGAAGCGGGAGGATTGCTGAGTTTGAGGCTGGGCTCAGGGCCAGCCTGAATTACAAAAGCAAGACCCTGTCTTAAAAAAAAAAAAAAAGGAAAAAGAAATAATATAATATGTAGTGTATGATTGTAGTTACCTCTTATCCTCGGGAGAGTACATTTCAAGAAGTCGAGTGGATGGGGCCGGGGATATAGCTCAGTGGTTCCGGCACCTGTCTTGCAAGCTCAAGGAACTGGCTTCGATCCCCGGTAACCACGTAACAATACTGGGTGTGGAGACTCACCACAGCAGCAACCAGCACCACATACCACAGTGCCGGGCGTGGTGGCTCACGCCTGTAATCCCAGCACTCGGGAGGCAGAGGCAGGAGGATTGCTGTGATGTGAGTTGGAGGCTGAGCTCAGGGCCAGCCTGAACCACAAAGCGAGACCCTGTCTCAAAAAAAACCTTAAAAAAAAAAAGTGTAGTGGATGCCTGAGACAGTGGCTATGTAATACTATATACATATACTTATATTATATATTTGCCTACATAATACTTAAGGTAATTTTATAAAGTAGACATAATAAGAGACTGATAACAATAACCAATAATGAGATAGAATAATTATAGTGACATATTTAATAAAATGTCTAACATCACTACCATATTCAAGTAAGTGTGAATATAAGCACTGCAGTATCATGAGAGTCATCTGACAATTGAGATGGCTACAGAGTAATTACAGAGCAGGCAGCGTACACGGTGTGGATACGCTGAACAGTGAGGTGACTCGTATTCCAGGCAGGTCGGTGCAGGACAGGTGAGATTCCATCTCCCTACTTAGAGCAGCGCACAGTTGAAAACTTTGGAATTATGTATTTATGAAATTTTTCATTAAATATTTCTGGGCTAGAGTTTACTTTGACTCACTGAAGCTGATGAAAGCAAAATCACAGACAAGGAAGGATTCCTGTGTGAACATATAGTATGTATTGTATTCCTCATATTATAATAATGATAAATATAATAAAAATTCGGATCCCAGCAATGTAAGAATATTTGATGACCCACGTGGTTCTTGTAAACAGAAGATCTTCAAGGGTAGAATGCCAGTAAGATCAAAAGAACACACTACTACTGTTCATCTCATTTTATGTTTAGCTAACCTTGCTGATACTAATTCAATAACTGTGTTTTAAGACGAAGTAATATCACTAACTCATTACCTTTAGCTCCATGAAATTACACGAAGCCATAAAAATATTTTTATCTGTGCAATTACATCTATAGAAATTATATTTACAGAAATTACCAATTACTAGTTTGTTTTTAGTCATTTCCAACAGTAGTTTGTAGTGACTACAGCATGTTAGCCGGAAGCACTGGCTTTCCCATGATTCCGTGCGATGAAGTACACCCCGAACCTCCAGGGCAGACCGAGCCCGCATGCGCTGCCCCTCCGATCCCGGCGATCCGTGTGGCAGTTCCATGCACACCTACTTTTCAGCTTCTTGGCATTAGGTTTCCTTCTCATCCATAAAAGTGTTCCATGCTTCTTTCTAGAGTCAGATGCCAGAATCCAGCGTGCTGAGCATTTCTGCTTTGGCATTCCTTTTGCTTCGTCAGTTATTTCAAACGCTGCGTGAGTTATTTCCTTTGTTGTATTTTTCCTATTTGAATAATATGAATGATTTTTATTATTTACCAGCTAGGCATATCATATATTTTATAGCATAGATCTCTAATTCTCCAAATAATATTGTGGAGAAAACTTACTCTTCTCAGTTTAAATGAATAGAAAATAAGGTGCAAACAAGCTACTCGTTTTGTTGCATCTTATAACTATTAGAGGATATTTATGTATCTAGGACTATCTGATCTCAAAAGAGACTTTTACTCCATCTTATTGCTTCATCACAAAATTGTAGAATGTTTGGATATATGAGCTCAAAGTTGAGCTCTGGGCATACCATTAATCACCACCATTAACGTTATCAGCATTGGTATATTAAGGACGCAAGAGGTGTGTAGATATACATCTTACCACCAGCTTGTTAAAGCAACAGTATATGTACTATCACCTCTGAGACAATACTCTGGTGTTTTATCATTTATGTACAGACTATGTTGTGTACAGCATGCACAGTATAATCGCTGGAAGAACTAATTTCAGAAACTTAGAGTAGGAACTCTACACCCCCCCCCATAGTAATTGTTTCTCTCTTTTCTCCTCTCTCTGAAAGGTCTAGTTTTGGAAAATTGCTTTTGTGGGAGATTTCTTATTGGATCTAACCCACAGCAATGACTTACACTGCTGTCAAGAAGAAAGCAACAACATTTTGGTACATTGTATAAAAGGACCTAAGTCATTCTCCTTCAGAGACCAGGTTATAGTCTTTCAAAATTAATACATTGAGATCCTAACCCTCAAGGTGATGGTAAAGGGACTTGGTGGGGAGAGGGTCAGAACCTTCATGAATAGGATCAGTGCCTTTATATAGGAGGCCCAAGGAACGCCTCTTTTTCCTTTTTCCAGAAATTGCATCTTCATCAGATACTGAACCTGTTGACACCAGGAAGCTTCATTTCTTACAACCTGCAGAACTCTGAGATATGAATGTGCTGTTTGTAAGCCACCTGGATTATTGTACTTTAGTACAGCAGCCTGCACAGACTGAGACTGTGTTAGAAATCTACCTAAGGTCCTCCACCTTTACCATAAAGGAATGAATGTGTCATGGAGAGTGTGTGTCTATGAGCAGGAATATTTGATTCATGAAGGTTAAATGGTTTCCTTTTGGAGTATTCTTTGTTTTGTTGAAATAATCCTGTCAGAAACAATAGCAGTTTGAAAAGGCTGCTTGTGATGAGTTTTCTATTTATTACATTAGACTCAGTAGCATAAATGCAACAATCAATGGCTTATTGTAGATTTAGATGCTTGCAGCTCTGGTGAAGTCTTAGCCATGACTACTTGGAAGACCTCTGTCTATTCTTGAGTATTTTATCTCCTGAAAGTTGCATGAACTTATGTAACCCGTCTAGATACCCAAGTTCCTCTTTTTCAATTTTAATAGTAAGGACCATCTATCTATGAATATTTTCTGTTTCTCTCACTGGTTCCACTTTTTAATATTTGTAATTGTCTGTTTTCCCATTTATGAGTCTTATTAAGAAGATAACCAATTTTACCTTGTTGGTTGGAGAATACTTATCATAAATTCTGAAGCCCTAAAATGCTAGAAATGTTACTAATAAAAATATGATAAACTCTGGGTAATGGCTAATTCTACCATTATATAAGCCCATGTACCAATTGCACAGAATATTCATTACGGCATGATAGTTAGAGCCAGATTAATGATAGCTGGACTTCATCACACAAAACTGGCATAGTGGTAATATTTCTTTCAAAAGTTTGACAGCAACAGTCATGGGCAACAGATTAAAAGCTCTTAGCTTAGTAGTTCTCTATAGAAAATATCCAGTAAGCACTAGTTGTAAGATGGTAATTATTTATAGAAACTTAGCAGTTTTGAAATATGTTGTTTGAGGGAAAAGGTTCAAAGTTTAATACTTTTTAATGGAATGCTTAACCAAGGAGAAAAAGTATTTCTAAGCTTTTACAGGAGAGGTTTTCTCATCCTTTGAATTGCTATGGGCCCCTTTGGGAAGTGTAAGATGTATTGATTTACACATTTCCAGAGTATTTTATAGCATACATTGGTCACATCCCACTAAAAAGGTATAGTTTTACATAAAGAAACTGACTTGGGAGAACATGAGAGGCGAGGTCATAGAGACAACCAGGGGGTGTTCATAAATCAAAGAAAGGGGGCATATGGACAAGTGAGAACCAGAGAGAGAGAGAGAGAGAGAGAGAGAGAGAGAGAGAGAGAGAGAGAGAGGAGAGAGGGAAACAGTGAGAGAGACAGAGAGAGACAGAGAGACAGATACAGAGAAACAGAGAGAGACAGAGAGAAACAGAGAGAGAGACAGAGACAGAGAGAGAGAAACAGAGAAACAGAGAGAGACAGAGAGAAACAGAGAGAGAGACAGAGAAACAGAGAGAGAGAAACACACACACACAGAGAGAGAGAGAGAGAGAGAGAGAGAGAGAGAGAGAGAGAGTTTGCCTCTACAGCACAGACCAAAACATTTCCAAATTCTGACTAATCCACATTTCAACTGCCTAAGTAGCACATACTAATTTTTGTAAATGGCATGTTTATGGATGACTTTACTGCAAAACAAAAATTCCTAGACTGTCACCATGAAGGTACCAGACACAAGGAATCAATAAAGTCCCAACTCTTCATGGACTAGCCGAAACATGTATTCATATTAAGACAATACCTCAGGGACGATCACCGTGACAGCCTGGAGCAACTAAACTTTGCTTGGAAGTCTTGGCAAGGATCTCAAAGGGAAGGTGACAACGCATCTGGATCCCGAAAAATAAGTAGGGTCACCCAGGGGCAAATTTGAGGGGGTCTTCTGAGAAAATTTCCCCTTGCTGAATTTGCCTTATAGTTCCTAAGATATGGTGATAAATATTTTGCAAACATTGTTCTGAGCCATATAACCACTATATGGATGAACACTCTTTCTGAGTTTTATGATCATAAAGAGAAAAAGGTTGTGTCTGCTGACTGTAGTGGCATAAATACATTATCTCATTATTCTGGGAGACTGAGGCAGGAGAATCCAAAGTTCAAGCCCAGCCTGGGCAACTTAGTGAGTTACCTTTTTCAAAATAAGTAATAAAAGGGGCTGAGGTTGTAGTTTAGTGCAAAAACCCTGGGTTCAATCTCCAGTACTGCAGGAAAAAAGAAAAACTCAAGTTTACACAGTTAGGTGGAAGATATAATATCAGGTATAAATCTAGCACTGTATGATTCAATTTTTTCCCACTGCAAAGCAGTTCCCTCAGGATGTTCTGGGAAAATAACTCAGAGTGGGAAAGTTCTGGTATTTTGGCAGAAGATGGCAAGATGGATGTAGTGTTATTAGATCAATGTATAGTGTTGGTAAAGGCTATGGGGACTAAAAGAGATAAAATTAAAGAATTTTTTATATTCCATTTGGCTAAGTTTTTCTTTAGTGTCCATATTCACTTGTACCTACTCACATGACCAACACTTGCTATCCTCATACCTGGCATACCTGTGCCCTATCACAACACCCCGTCCTGTCATTCTCAGTTTACTCTTTTTCCTTTTTTCACTTTCAGAACCATCTTTGTCCGCATGAAAGAGTGGTCCCCGTCCCAGGTTCCTTTTATCTCTACATTCAGATTTTAAAACTACATTCTGTCCTAAACTTCAAAGTCCATCTTATCTTGAATTTAAAAAATTTACCTTCATAGTTTCTATCGAATTAATTTATTCCCTGATCCTTATAATTTCTTGCCTAGTGCGAGCTTTGGGTTTGTCTTGCTCTTCTCTTTCTAGTTGCTTGAGGTTCAGCATTAACAGGTCACAGATGTGTAAATATCATATATTTTCTCTGGTATGAGAATATGAAGTTATAATGAGTTGCAGTATGTTTAGTTGATATTTTGAAGTAGAAAATATTTAAAGGAAAGAGTGTAAGGGTAAATAACAAGGGGAAAATGAATGTGGTAATAATAAAGAAAAAGAAAACAAAGATTGTGTATATAAGGGGTGGGGGATGCACGGTGGGGGGAAAAGGGAAAAAATGAAAATCAAGTCATGTCATATTCTGGTACCAACTCTTAATGTTGAATGTGATTATCACGTGTATTCATAAAATACCAATAAAGATAATTTAAAAAAATTCACCTTCAATTGTTAACTGTCCTGTAGCTGTTCACTTATTTTAAGAGCCAACTTTTTAATTTGATTTATACTTCTATTGAGAAGCACTCTGGCCCAATTGAATTAAATGCCAAAGTCCATTTCAAAATTCATTGGCCTGTTAGTTTGCAGTGGTATTCTGCTTCACATGAAGATGGCTGGGTCCTGATCTGGGTTGGCCGTAAAACGTCCCATGATATTGTTTTTGAAAGAGAGGCATCAAACCTAGAGTGTTGGCCAAATTCCAGATTGAATCATTGAGTTCTGCCTCTTAAATTCTCTCTGTGGTTTTTTATGGTGTTCTTGGTGATTTGTTTCAGTCTTGGCTCTGAATTGTCAGAAAGCTCTCTGAAGTGGTCAGATGATCACCCTTACTTGCTCATAATACGTACTAACATTCAAGTCAGCAGGTCAGTGTGTTGGGGAAATTTCTACACGAGTCCCTGACTGTTGTCATGGGCAGTCTCTAGGCATCCCGTGCTCCAGTAATCTTGGAAACACTTACAAATTAATGACTTATGGCAGTGACTGTCATCTTTCTGCAGCTTCTGCAACCTCGATGAGGCTCATGGAGTTGAAAGTCTCTGCTCTACTTAGCATCAACTGGGTCACCCAAATGGTGTGTTGGTCAATTGCAAATCTGCCAGATGATGCTGGCTGTCTTCTGGTACCTCTGTGAGGACTGTATCTGCCTTCTCCACTTGGTACAGACCTTTCTCTAACTTACTTGTTGTGTTTTAGGTGTAAGTTTCCTGAGAGGGAGTCAAGTTGAAGCTGAATCAGTTTCTTCATATAGCCTTCAAGATTCTATAATGTATTCTGCAACATTCTCTCCACTCAGTACGTGCTATTATGCCCGATCCACACTCGAGGAAAGGGAATGAGATGTTACCTTTGGGAAGGAGAAATATAGAATAACTTTAAATCACTGCACTTATCTTTTCGTGCCTATTTAAAGTGAGGGAAAGGAGGTTCTGAGAGTGGCAGATCCCAGCATGTCTGACTCTGATCTCCCTGTTAGCTGTAAGCACTTTTATGATAAAGCATACGGACTATTGTGGCTAAATTAGGCATTGGCAGCCATGGTCTACGGAAAAATTCAATATACTGTCTTTGTAAGTGAAATTTCATTGAGGTAAAACCATATTATTTAACTTATGAATTGCCTCTAGTTTATACTCTTTGATGACAGCAGAATAGCTGCAATAGAGACCTATGAGGTTAAAATATTAAAAATATTTGTGATATAACCCTTTACATAAAATGTTTGCCAACTTGTTTTAAACTACTGACCCACTGTGATATGATTTCTTATCTTGCTTAATGCTAACTAATAGAACACCAGTGTCCTAGGACAGTGGAACTCTAAAACCACCGTCTGTCACAGGGGGACAAAGTTTCTGGAGATCTGGATTATGCAGGCAAAGCCATATAAATGACAAAAAGATCTATGGACACCACGTTTATTATGTCAGTCAAGTTAAGTCCAAGGACAACTACTAAAGGATTTTCTACAGAGATTTGGCCTTATGCAATGTGGGAAGCTGGCTCATCAGCATAAGAGAGACTCTCTCTCCTGTCAGTTATCAGAGCAGCCATTCAGAAAGGGAAACCATAGATAAGATGGAACCTGAAAAGTTCAGTTAAAACTCTTGAAGACAAACTGGTGTCACTTTGGTGAATTTCCTTGCAGAGAAGATCTGGGAACCCATGAAAGTCCTCTTAGTCTCCAGTTTTGATAATAGTGGGTTCCCAGAGCAAAACCATTTTCCTTTATCGTTTACCTGCACCAAGAATCAAAGATTGATGTGGTTGTTACTTCGCTTCGGCCTTCTAAATCTCATACAAGATGCTCCTTGTGATCCACACTGCAAGACTACTGTGAAGAAAATAATGTGGGAAATGGAGTCTCACCCAATTGATGTCATGAACATATATTGTATTGTGCGAATGTAACTGGATTTAGTAAACTCCAGGGCTCATGGGAAGAACATTCCACAGATATCTTAGGCTCTACACGTCTGAGCCTTTCCTTTTATACTCCAAGCTTGGCAGTGGTACATTTGACACTGCTGTCTAAGCTCTTGATGACTCTTTCTTGTTCTTCAGTGACTTTTAAGTGCCTGCTCGATCTCCTAGGTGTATATCTGTATTTTCTCCCTTGCCGTTGCTGCTCTCTCAGCTCATCCATTACCCTCTTCAGTGAGATTACTGTGGTGTCGTGGAATATTCTGGTTCTTATCAGAACCTCGTGAGCTCATAGATGGGGCTTTTGTGGGGACACGACCCTGCTCTGTGGACCGCTGCATGGATGAGCTGATGGCTACATGTGATTTGGGAGGTGAAGCCAGGTTGGAGGAGGTGGCCTGACCGCGCATGGCCTGCAGGGTCTCCCTGCTTCTCCCTTGATCTCGCTCTGTGTCTTGCCACTGTGTCATGAGCTCTTTCCTCTGCTGGAACCCTCTGCTGTGCTGCCATAGTTTGAGCAAGCCCGTGGACTGAAACTTGTATGAACTGTAAACTAAAATAATCCTCTCCTCCCTTAACTTCTGGGTGTCCAGTATTGTGTCTCAGGGAGCAAAAAGTAGCTCAGACATGGAAGATCCTGGGCTGTTAACCCTGCTCCTTCCATCTTCTTCTTTTTTTCATGAGCAGGACAGCGTGGCACCCGATGTGCAAAAGCCATTTAATATTGAATTTAGGACACAATTTCAAATAAGTGTAGCGTACAAGATCATTCATAACTTGAAGTTGTAGACTCTGATTATTTTTTTCTCTATTATTTAGCACTGAAACCTCTCTTTATGGTTTGAGGAATTGCAAACTTACCAGTTTTAGTCAGAGGCACACTTCTTCCTACCAGAAAAGTTGAAACTTTTAATTGACACCTTTTATGACTCCTCCTACAATATGATTAAAATTCCCTTCAAGTGGTGCCACAGCAGAGATGATTATATTTGATGAAAAAATAACTCAATCATTTTTTTTGTGTGTGTTCTGATAATTAAAATGTACGTAAGATTTCCCCCACAGGCCAAACAGTTCTCCAGTGGACACCAGCTAGATACCCTATAATTCAGTTCAATTCTGACACTATCTTCTTGAAGTTACTCTCAGTACTAGAAGCAAAAGTGTTAGTTCCACATGACTTCCTTCCCTCTGCTTCATGCAGATGACAGGCCCAAGCTCTGGGCTGTGACCTTGCTTCTGTCTGACTATCAGTCAGAGATCCCTCAACACCTCTTCCCGAGGTTCAGTTAATTTTCCCAGTGACTTACAGAGCTCAAGGAAACACTTTTCATAAAGGTTCTTACAAAGGATACAGATCAAAGGCCAGATGGAAACCAGATGCATGGGAAAAGGTATGAAGAAGGGTCATGGGACCTCTGCGCCCTCTCTGGGCACATCACCCTTTAGTTATTCCCACTTGTTTGACAGTTTACAGGCGTTCTACACTTTGATCTTTCAGGGGTTTACAAAGGCGGTATTATATAGGAGTGACTGATGACATCATTGACCATCAACCCGCTCGCACCTTCAGCCTCTTTTCCATCTGGAATTTTCTAGTTGGGCTAAAAGTTTCAGCTCTTTAATCCCATGCTTGCTTCCACTGGCAAGCAGCTCTCAAGCCTGAGACGATCAAGGCTGGACTCGTTCAAACAAGTGATTTCCCAGAACTCTGATCTATAAAGGACATTAACAGCTCTATCTCAGGACCCAGGGGCAGAGACCAAATATATATTTCACAATATTGCAGGAGGGGATTCTCTAGAAACAGTTGACAGTTGCTGCAACCTTGATTTTCTTGGTAAAGATATTGGCAGTAAAGCCAATTGTTTTGTTTTATGATTTTAAAATGTTCTGAAAAAAATTCATCTGAGCAGTTCTGTTCTGTGGACTGACTGTTGCTCTGGCTTGTGTTGGTAGTGTTGTGTCGACTGTTGTCAACCTGACTCTCAGCCTTCTCGGTAAATCTCTGTGCAATTCATCACCCTTGTAACAGCTCCTTTTTGTGCTAGTCATCTATGAAGGTTTCTTGCTTACCTCGTCATATGGAGAGTACAGGTCTGCGTATGCAGCAAACATCTTGAAAATATAGGGAGATAGACAGGTTAAGTAGACTTCAGTTAGCAAAGGCAACTAAAACCATGGAGTCGTTGAGTGAAGTTCGGCTGTGTTGGAGAAGTTAGACTGACCTACTTAAAATTCTGGACTGGCGAAAGTGGAGGAAATTGCTGTGTTTTTAAAAAGGTTTTGTGAGACAGGGTCTTGCTTGTAGTTCAGTGTGGCCCCGAACTCACTATGTAGCTCAGGAGAGCCTCGAATTCACAGCAGTCTTCCTGCCTCCCCCCCAAGTGCTGGGATTATGGGCATGAACCACCATGCCTGGCCTAAAAACTATTGCTAAGCGATGCTGGAAAGAAGTTGATAGTTTCTGCAAAATTAAAATAGTATCTTTTGGCTTAGGATTATCAGTTTTTTAAATCTATTTGACAGAATTAGAAAGCACTAGTAGAAAAGAATGTGAAGAATATTTGTTGTAATATTTCTCGTCATAAAATACTGGAATTAATCTGAATGTACATCATCCGAGAATCATTACATGTATAATAATTGAGTATATGCATACATATATATGTATATATACATATCTACATATGTATGTATATATGTAATGATGTATGGTCAGTGTAAAGATATCATCTCAACCAAGAATTTAGTTATGTGTATGTGACTCAGGTAGTGTGTATACTCAGCAAAACCTATTTCTAGCATTATAGCGAAAACAATTTTCATGAAAAGGTACAATAAAAATTTCTCTTTTTTGGATGAATTTTTATGAGTAGAATAAACATGGAAAAAAAAACTTTATTGTTAACATTGATTACCTTGAGAGAATGAGTATATATTCAAAAAAGCAGAAGTAGGTAATCTTTTTCCTATTTATGATTTAATATCATTGGACTTTATACAAAAATGTATTACTATTTTCATGAAAATTATCAGGTGTGGAAACGCTTTGCCCAAATGTTCCCGTATTGTTATCTCCTGCTAATAGATAGATGAGTTAAGGTCAGCTGCATAGCACAGTGGTTGGAGTAATTTATTGGTGTATTTATTAAACAAAATAGCTTGAGGAACATGTTTTCTCCCTGAGCGTCACCTTTCCCATTTTGAGATCCGATAGTCCTTGCTTTTATAATTTATACCTATGGTGTCCTCAAAAATTCTCTCTAAAGGTGATCACTGTGTGTCTGTGTAGGTTCATCAGTTGTGACAAATGATCCCCTTGGATGAAGCGTGTTGACAGGAGAGAGGCTCAGCGTGTATGGAAGCAGAAAACACGTGAGAACTGTGTGTAGAGGACAGACTTTCAGAAACTGATTGGATTGTGAGGGCTCTACCATCACCAGTGGAATAGTCCATTGGTCAGGTCTTAATGTGATGTCAGTATTGAGGAGTGATGGAAATGTGGAAGGTGGGGCCTAGCGAAGACTAGATCATGGGGTATGACCTCAGGGATTGCATCTTCTGGACCTCTTCCTTTTTGGCTTTCTTTCCATCTCTGCTTGCTCTTTGCCATGAGGCAAGCAGCTTTCTTCCACCCCATTGTGATAGTATGCCTTAGCGCAGGCCCACAGCAGTGGAACTGAATGATGAAGGACTGAAAACTCTAAAGCCACAAAACCAAAATAAAGCTTTCCTTCCTAAAACTGATTTACGTCATGTATTTCCTCACCAGCAATGAAAGGTGGCTAATACACTCTTTTCCACTACCTGCCACACAACTTCTCCTACTTTTATCAATATCTCAATGATGGGAAGGATCACAAAATAAAGACATTTTAGCTGATATGTACTATAGTGATTTTAAGCCTTCATTATTTTTTAGAGATTTAATTTTACAGCACAATTACGAAGAAGAACAGAGTTCTCATATTTTCACTCTCCTATTAGCATTTTTCATCCAAGTGGTACATTTGTCACAACTGATGAACCTCCAGTGACAAACAGTAATTATCTTAAGCTCCTGTTTGTATTAAGAGTCACTGTGGTATTCTGTATTGAGGTACAATGACATGTATCTGCCATTGTACTCTAGTACCGAATATTTCCCACTGCCTGTTTCATGGTGGACTTTTAACTCGATTGGCTTTAGCATCCTCCTGGGAGAGTGGGGAACTCACTTCTGGTGTTTCTGATGGGCCACAGAGGAGTGACTGTAGAGTCCAAATCTTCTGTCTTGATCTCACCTTTCTTTGCTCTCTAGGCACCATGAACAGAGCCTCTTATCTCTACTATGTCTTTCCTTCGTGATGTTTTGTCTCAAGGCCAGCCTACCATGGACTGTACCTCTCTGAAACTCTAAGGGAGTAATCCTCACTTCTTTCAGTTGTGTTAGATTCTGTGTCTCAGTAACAAGAAAGAAAGTCCCAAGTTCTTTTTTGGGGGAGGGGATAGGATCTTGTTTTTTGTAGTTCAGGCTGGTCTTGAGCTCAGCTTTGAATTCACAGCAATCCTCCTCCTTCTGCTTCCTGAGTGCTGGGATTACAGGCATGAGTCACTGTGCCTGGCACTCTGGTATGTGGTACTGATTGCTAGAGGGAGTGAGTCTCCACACCCAGCATTGTTGTTTGTGGTTACCAGGATCAAACCCAGGACTTTGTGCTTGCAAGGCAGGCACTGGAACCACTGAACTAAATCCCTGACACCCTTAATTAATAAATGAAGATGCTTAAAATCTGAACATCCTATGGCCCTGAAAAAAAGCACAGCACACTGCCCTTGTTTGTGCTACTGTTTCTTTCCATTTGCCATGTGATTCCGAATGACAGACAGATGTACCTCTTCTGCCTTTGCTGTCTAATGCATCTGTACCATATCTTACGTAGTTTAGATTTAATTTGTGGATATTAAACTTGTGAAAAAGATTTAGATCACCCTATCTATGATGGAAATATTTGCTTAATCACACTTGCATGCTTGTTGGAGCTGTCATTACTGAGTACCCCAAAATGGATGGTTTAAGGAGATAAATTCATCACCTCAAAGGTCAAAAGGCTGCAAATCCAAAGTCATGGGGTCAGCTGACTTTTCTCTGAGAGCTCAGAGGAAGGATACATTTTATTGCTCTCTTGGCTTTTCGGTGGTTACTGACAATAGTTAGTGTTCCTTGACTTGCAGGCATGCTGATGCAATCTCTGCCTTTGTTTATATGGAGCTCTCCCTGTGTGCACAACTGTGTCCAAATTGTCCCTTTATACAAAGACACCAGTCATATTGGACTGGTACCCTCTCCACACCAGTACGGCCTTAACTGGTCATATATCGAGAAAGAGTCACTTCCTGAGCACTGGTTGTGGGACACTTACATGTAAATTTCTGAAACAGGGAAACAGCTGGGCTCACAGAATTGCATTCAACAGGGTGGAAAGAACTCTGTGTATAAGATGTTTGGCATGATGTGAAATATTTTTAGACAATCAATCCCACTCTTTTGCCACAGATACTTAGCAGTCACACTTATTTAATGCGATGAAAATGTTGTTCACTTTTTATTCTTTTGATTTTCTCATTTGACGATGTCTAATCATACCAGGCACTCTTCAGGGTCATGGGAATCTGCACGGAATGCTGTGTGTTAAGTTGTGCTCCTTATCTGAGTGCTGTATCACCAACAAGTCCACATTAGAGCTCATGTGTCAGTGAGACATTTTGGTTTTGGCTCAAGCCAGAACTCTGTGCAATATTTAAGAAAACAACATGTTGCTAACTTTTAAATTATTAGCAGAAATATATGAGAGAATGTTATAACTTTGAAGATATAGAAAAGAATCTAAGTGACTTAAGAGCTCCTTTGTAGTACAGAAGTCCCTTGAAGTTAGGACCTTGACAAATGGAGTTTCAGGAAGATGGACTTGTACTGGGATAATCAGCAGAATTTCAGGTGGTCTTTAGACAGCTTCGTATGATCCTTGTAGATACAGGTCCTCATCTATCAAAGTGATTTACTTCTTCATTAGCCTTTTATACATAACACTGGAGAAAAGTGACTTATTTGTATTAGTAACCGAGTAGGGATAAAATGTCCCGTTAGAAATGGACACTGCAAACAACCATTTAGGAGCTGAGCAGTCTAAAATGGTGCTTCTTTTGTAAATGTCAGGCACTTTTACCACCACTGGACCTTCCATGTGATGTGTGTGTCAATATTATTTCAAAATTTTGGATGACTGGACCCTGTGATAAATCCACATTTTCATTTTCTTTCACGTTAACTGTTCTGCCTTTCAGTTTTCATTTATTAATCCTCATGATTGTTGATAGAGTCCCTTACCATGCAGAATTCTATTAGCCTGAGAAAATAGGTTAGTTATTAACCCCTTTAAGCCCATTTCACTGGTTATTCTTTTCAAACAAATCACTGCAACTGACTAGTTTACATGAATGAGAAGAAAATATTGATGAGCAAATGACAGTAGTCATGGTATGTTATTCAGACTAGTGTGCACATATTGGCTCATTAGGCACTAAAACTTCTGCAGTGTGAGGCGAACCCCTCTCCACTGTTGGTGGGAATGTAGATTCGTACAACTTCTGTAGAAATCAGTGTGGAGATTCCTCAAAAAGTTAGGATTGGAGGTCCCATTTGACCTGGCCATCGCTCTGCTAGGTACATACACAAAAGAATTAAAAGACTCATATCACCGTGACATAGGTGCACCCATGTTTATAGCAGCTCAGTTTGTGATTGCTACATCTTGGAAACAATCAAAATGTCCATCAACTGGAGACTGGACAAAGAAGATGTGGTTCTTTTATAGAATGGAGTATTACTCTGCCATTAAAAATGATAAGATTGAGTCATTCATACTCAAATGGATGTACCTTCAGCACATCCTCATAAGTGAAATAAATATGTCACAGATGTATAAATATCATGTCTTTTCTCTGGTATGAGAAAATGAAGTTGTAAAGGAGTTAATATTTTAAAAGGAAGAGAGTATAGGGGAAAAGATGAGGGGAAAAAGAATGTGACAGTAATAAAGAAAAAAGGAAACAAAGATTATGTATATAAGGGGTGTGGAGTTGTAGGATGGGGGGAAAGAGGAAAGAATGAGAATCAAGTCATGTCATATTCTGGTACCAACTCTCAATTTTGAATGTAATGATGATGTGTATTCATAATGTACCAATAAAGATTTAAATTTAAACATAAAAAAATCTTTTTCATTTTAGTTCAGTAATTCATGTAGGCAGCCATGCCTCGGAGATTAAGAACAAGGGGAACTTATTCTCTTAGGAAATAAAAAACTGGAACTTCCTTACTTTTATACAAGGACCCTTTCTTGTATCAGGTAATTTTTATCACTCTTCATATTTTTAGCTGTCACCATGATTGTGAATTTTTATCTCCACTTTGTTCCCCAGCTCTGATATTCTTCTCTTGGTTTATAGTTTATATTTCTTCCCTGTTGTTTGTGGACTTTATCATTGAACCGTCACAATACAAATTTCAAGTTTTGGATTAATACAAGCAAAAAACTTCTTATTCTTTGACTTTTAGTAAGGCTGAAGAAAAGTCTATAGTTGTACTTTTAAAAACTCACTTCTGGGGCCAGAGATATAGCTCAGTGGTTCTGGCGCCTGTATTGCAAGCGCAAGGGCCTGGGGTTCGATCCCCGGTAACCACATAACAATACTGGGTGTGGAGACTCACCCCAGCAGCAACCAGTACCACATACCACAGTGCCGGGCGTGGTGGCTCACGCCTGTAATCCCAGCACTCGGGAGGCAGAGGCGGGAAGATTGCTGTGATGTGAGTTGGAGGCTGAGCTCAGGGCCAGCCTGAACTACAAAGCGAGACCCTGTCTCAAAAAACCTTAAAAACAAAACAAAACAAAACAAAACAAAACAAACCCAACTCACTTCTGTTGCTACTAGATGGAAAATATATGCAATATTCTAGATTTAATAGTCAGCGTTATAGTTTAGATCTTAAATATCTGTCAAAGGCCATGACCAAGGTCTTGGTCTCCGGCTGAGATGTCACTGGAAGGTGGTAGATGTGTGTTTGAGCTGGAGCAAGTGGGCATTGGGCCCTCAGAGTTTGCGTTAGAACATTCTCTCAGCTTCTGGCCACCATGACTTGTGCGTCTTTTCTCTGCTCTACCAAGATGTACAGCCTTACTACAGAGCCAAAAACAATGGGTGGCCATGGATGGAAGCCTCTGAAGGTGGTAACTGCAATAAGTCTGTTCATTTTACGTAGTTCAACTCATGTATTTTGTCACAGTAATGGAAAACTAATGTCACTGTTCCATAAATACTTTGCTGACATTACAAATGGATACTGTAAACATTTGTAATACTCATTTATAATACCATTTCTGATAAAATACTTGCAGCTATAGTTTTGAATGAGAGAGGTTAAGGTTCTTGTTTATAGCAGCCCCAGGATTGAGTGAAATATTAGTTCTGCCTAGAATCACTACCTTGGATCATCTCCATGCCATAGCTAGATAAACATGTTTCTAAGCCCAAGTCTTGTGCAGGATACTCATTTTAATGAAAGAAACTCAGTCTCTCTATGAGTCCAATTTATTATCAAAACATAATGATCTACTATCTGACCTTTAGCTGTTAGCCAAAGAATATAATTTAAAATTATTTGCTGTATAAATTTTGATAAAAAATTCAGTTTGGGGTAATATTAAAAACTTACTAAAAGATCTGCAATCCATGTGTTTCTGGAAATATTTTAAATCATATTATGACATAATTCCAAACTAAACTACATTTTTGTTTGCTCATAAGATTATTTTTATGGTATTTATGTATTGGAAAAATGCCATCAGATTTATTTAGGAGATGGATTTCAGTCTATCTCACTGTACTACACACCATACTTTTCATGTGGACCTATGTAAGAAATTTCTTAGGTTCACTACTTGAAAATCAAAACTCTTCTGATTTGTCCTCTAGGAAGCTTATGTTTTTACTTGTGGAATTCTACACAAAAAGAATTTATGTCATACAGTGTAGCGTGCAGCCTTTACCTTGGATACTATTCCACTTATACTTATTTTTTCTGTCTCTATTTATTCACCCTTTTTTATACTACATATTTTTTCACATTGGAAAAGATCATTTTAAAAGTAAAGCATATGATTTTATATATATATATATGTAATATATATATAAAACAACATGTAAAACATAAAGAAAAACTTCTAAAACATACCTTTAGGAAAAGCCTATGGTTGCAGTATTTTAAAAGCAAAGCTATTGTGCTGTCCTTGAAGAGAAAACTTCCAAGTGTTTGGAAAGACTATTTGGTGAGGAGTGGTTGGTGGTCTCTCCATGTTTATTGGGAAGGTACTCCGCTGATAGTAAGACACGGAGGTCTCAGCCTTCCAGCTATAAGGAAATAAATTCTTCCAACCATGAGTGAGTTTGGAAAATCACGATCCTTAGAAACTATTGTAGCTTCCCCTGACACCTGGATTTGAGTCTGGCAAAACTCTGAGCATAGAATCTAGCTCTCTTATGCTAGGACTTCTGGCCCTGAAATTCTGTGAGCTAAGACACTGTGTTGCTTAAGTGGCTGTGTGTAGTTTGTTATGTAGCAATAAAAAACTGATAAGCAAAAAAACCAGACATATCAACACTACGATGTATTCTAAAAACATTGTGGAACTTCAAAGCAAAAAATATTCTTTGGACACCCATCAAACAGGTAAGTTAATTAATGATGCAAACAATCAAAAATTATTATCAAAGTTGCTTGTGTTAATGCTTTAGGTTAGAAAGCAGTAGAGTAACTTAATTTTGATATTTGAACACACATAAATATGAGTCATAGATTTTTTTATTCATCTAGACTGGTTTTAAAATATAAAGACTAGGGCCAGGGATTTAGCTCAGTGGTTCTGGCACCTGCCTTGCAAGTTCAAGGGCCCAGGTTCCATCCCCAGTAACCACATACAATTATGTCGGGCTTGGAGACTCACACCCACCAGCAATCAGAACCACATACCAGTGCCATGGGTGTGGAGGCTCACATTTGTAATCTCAGCACTTGGGAGGCAGAAGCAGGAAGATTGCTATGAGTTCAAAGCTGAGCTCAGCGCCAGCCTGAACTACAAAAAGGGAGACCCTGTCTCAAACAAAACAAAAATATAAATACTCTAAATCACTAAGGAGAATGTTAGAATTCAGGACATGCTATCTCATGAGTTCTCATAAGTAATCCGCTAGAGGATAATGTTTGGACAAACGATTGGAGAGGTATAGAAAGCAAAATTTATTATGAGCTTTCGGTGTATGGAGACTTATAGAATTTATAGTAAATAATGGCCACAACAGTAACAATATAGATATAAATATGTGAAGTGGAGTAGAATAGGGGAAATCATAAAATATAGAATGTTTTCATTCAATATGTTTTACTAATTGAAAGAGAAAAGTAACATGTCAAGCCAAATGGTGAGGTATGGAAAGGAGAAAGAGACCTAAAGAGTTAATATATTTGTTAACTGTGATTATTTGTATAAACTTATGACCAAAACATGCATGAATCATATGCAATGCATTTACATTTCCCATAGTAGAAAATGAATTGATAACGGCCAATAAAATCTGTATACTATTCTGGAGAAATAACCTAGATATATTATTAAATTAGTAGAGGATATAGCATGTGTTACATAAATTGCAGGGTAACAATGCATGAATTAATATATCTTCATGTATTAAAAACAATAAATATTAAATGATAAATTACAAAATGTTTTAACAGCCACATTGAAGATTGAAGAGGATAGATTTGAATACATCTTTTGGAGATAAAATTTTGCAATCATGTACATTAGTTGCCACTAGAAACTGATGTACTAATAACTTCTACCCTCTAGAACTGGGAAAAAAATAAATTTCTGGTGCTTAATCTGAACAAGTGGTGTTTTGTTCTGACAATCTGAATGGACTCATACAGATACTTGCAGATTAAAAGAAGGAAGAGAGATATCACCAATCAAATGAAGACTATTAATTTATGAGAAAGATTAATTAAAAAAGAGTGATACTAATTTCAAGACCAAAGCAAGAGAAATTATAGGAGCTAAGGAGAGACATTATTATATAATGACAAAGGGGTCAATTTTTCAAGAAGGCAAAATAATTCTTTAATGAATATGTGCCTCAAAATTGAGTGTCAGAACATCTGTGTCAATATTAATAACATTGTGAAGAAAAATAGATGGATCTTATTCTGTGTAATTTTGATTATTTCTCTGACAGAAATGGATAGGTATAGTAGGCAAAAGAATAAGTAATGGAATGATCTAACTCAACTTCCCCATCAATTGGAAGAGTAAGTACAATTGGAAGAGTAAGAGTATTTTGACATAAAGTGTAATTTAGTAGCATTCATAAAGTATTTGATTTAGCAACATTTCTCCAAGCTCACCAGTAATATTCCACCAGAGAAAGCACATTTGAGACCACTAAATACACCTCCTTAATTTAAAAATAATGAAAACCATGTCACGTATCCTCTCAGATTGCAATGAAATTAAACTACAAATCAATAGCAGAGGGACGTCTGGAAAATCACAAAATACATAAAGATCTCATAACATGTATGGATAGGCAAAGAAGAAATATTAAAGAAAACTGAAAAATATCTTGAGCCAAATAATAAAAATATAACCATTAAAATTAGAAGGAAGATATGAAAGATTACTTAGAGTGCAATTTATGCCACTATATCCATAAACTAAAAAAGATAAAAGGAAGTCAATTATCTTAACTTTTACCTTAGGAGACTAGAGGTGGGAACAAATTAAGTCCAAGGCCAGCAGAAGAAAGTGAAAATAGAAAAGTAGAGATCAGTGAAACAGAAAGCACATAATACAGAAACTGAAAGCTGGTTTTGAAAGATCAGTGAAATTAATAAACCTTTCACCAGATTAACTAAAAGAAAATAAGAAGACAGAAATTACTAATATCAGAAATGGAAAATCTCTACTACTCATCTCATGGATTTGATAAAATAGATGAAATGGATCAATTCCTTGAAAAAATGTAATTAACAACTTTGTTGCATGTAGTGTACAACATGATATTACCTATGTATGTTATTACAGTGAAGCCCATGAACCCATCTGTCGTCCTGTGAACTTACTCTTTCTTCACCCCTGGAGGTGAAGGCAGTTCTAATGTACTCACTTGCAAATCCTCAATATGTTCTACCATTAGTAACTAAGGTCCTCCAGTGGTATGTTTGAGTTTTAGACTTTTCAGTCACACCAGAAGAAATAGATCTCTCATGCACATAGATGCAGAATATTTAAAAAATCTTCATACACCAAATTATACAACATTACCAAGAGTTACACAATATGACCATAGGGATTTGTAAAAGTCATTCACTTCAAAAATTAAAAGAAGACAAATCCCATATCTATATAAATAGATACAGTAAAAGCATTTGACAAAATCCACCAGTCATGGCAAAAAAAAAAAAAAAAAAAAACTTGGGAAACTAGAAATATAAACTTTTTTAACTTGGTAAAGAACACCTGGAACAACCTTCCAGATAGCATCGTATTTAATGATGTAAAATTAGAAATTTCCTCACTGAGATTAGGAACAAAGGAAGAATACTACCTCTCAACAGGTCTTTGCAGCCTTGCAGTGGAGGTCTTGCTCAGCCAACAGTAGAGAAAAGGATATAAAAGATATATTGATTGGGAATGAAGAAATAAGCTACTTTTATTCTCAGGTAGTATGACTGCCTATGTGGGTAGAATTCTCCTGGAACTGATAAGTGGTTATGGAGAGATCATATTATTATAGGGTGTCAGTTATTATGGAGAGAGATCATATTACTATGGAGAGATCATATTATTCCAAGATGTCACATAAAATTCAACTACTTTTCAAATAAATCAGCAATGAACAAGTGAATATTGAAGTTAAAAATACAATGCTATTTATATTAGTAATTCCCCCAAAAGGAAACACTTTATGTATGAATCTAGGAAAATGCTTAACATCTATAAGGACAAAAGCACAAAATTCTGATTAAAGATATTAAAAAATAAATGGAAAGAGATATCCCATGAATATAAATGGAAAAACTCAGTGTTTTCAAGCTGGCAGTTATTCTTAAGCAATTACAGTCCAATCTCCACCTATTGAATATTGAAACATATTCTAATGTTTACATAGAGAAATAAATAACTTAAGAGTAGTAAATACAACACCGAAGTAAAACACCCAGGAAACCAGCACTGTCCCACTTCAAGATCAACTATAAAGTCACAGTATTCAAAACAATAGGTGACGGCAAGAGCAGCCAGACAAGTCAGTGAGACTTGTCGCACACCATAACGGCTCTCTCAAAGGAGATGAAAGGAGAAGAGTTTCTGACAAATGCTGCAGAAACACTGGAGAAAATCTCAATGACTGGACATGACAATGACTTTTTAGAATTTTTTTTTTTTTTGAGACAAAGTCTCACTTTGTAGTTCAGGCTGGTCTTGATCTCAACATTGAACTCAGCGATCCTCCTGTCTCTGCCTCTCCAGTGCTGGGATTACAGGTATGAGCCACCAAATTCTGCACTGAGGTATGTGGTTACCAGGGATTGAACCCGGGACCTTGCACTTGTAAGGCAGGCGCTGGAGCCACCGAGCTAAATCCCCAGCCCAAGTACTAATTTTTATAACTGCTTTTACTTCAGCAGGAATAAGTGTTTAACATCAAAGTTATGAGGTGCAAAAGAAAGCAAGATTCATTACAATTAAGAATTCATTTTCTGTAAACGACACCGTTCAGGGATTGAAAGAACACACACAGAGTTGGGAAGTATTTTGAACAACACACCCGATAAAGGACTTTGTTAGGTCTTAGATTAGGTTTGTGTTGGAGGCACAGTCCTCAGTGTGGCAGCCTTTGGAGGCCATGGAGTCATTAGGAGTTGGCCCCGGTTAGAAGTCCTCAGGCTTCAGAGGAGTCTAGAGGAGGGGGCTCCCGTGAGAGTTAGTTGTGGGAGAACCCCAGAGCGGCCTCACCCAGCTTTCCATTCTTGGTTTAAGATATGACCCTTGTTTACCAGTACTCCTGCTGCTGCTGTCTGTAGTCTTTCGATGTTAGAAGTAGCCTGCTACTTGTGTTATTAAGAGAATTCAGAAGTGGAAATGCAAAGAGAAAAATGTGAAGTCCTGGAATGAACTACGCAGGGTTAGTAGGCAAAAATTCGTGGTGGCTTCCCTTGGGAGCCCAGGCGTGCCTTTTCCCCCTTTTCTCAAGAAATTTTCCTTTCATGTTATATTCACTCTTTGGATAAAGGAAGGAGAAAAAAGATTTTTGTTTTGCTTTTTGCTAACAAATAACCTTCTCATATTCATGTCCTTTTGATTCCTCATTCTTTGAAGAAGACACAGTTGGCCTTGTACCTGATGTTCTTTCTTACTAGCATTATCAGCATTGTTGCATTTTAATTTTTGTGCTTATGCACTATGCATGTCATATTGAGGTATATAAAACTGGTTTGCCATGTTATCCATGTATGACATATAAAATGTGATCTACTTACCTACTTTTATAAAATATGGAATTTCTTTATCCAGAGAAACAGAAATTACTAGAGGCCATAATTAGAAGTCCTGAGTGGTTGAAAAACGCAGAAGCTGGAGGCTGACACACAGCTGCGATCATTGCTGTGGTTTGTGCCATGGCTTTTTAAAAAGGCTGGTGCTGAACTTTGTATTTTTTTCAGGCTAGGGCCTGCGGAAAATGGTCCTACCAGAAACAGTCACTCTCTTAGGTTAGGATGAAGGGGAACAGTCGCTAAAGAGATTATTTGCTCATCAGCTGGGATGGATGGGGAAATCCGCACTCTTTCCTCACGTCATTTCCTCAGCACTCACTCTGTCTCCACGCGGTGTTCTCTCACACAAACTATTGTAGCTTGCACAGAAGTTTTGCTCTTCGCTTTCTCTTGGAGGAACTTTGCCCTAAAATGCCGAAGCTTTTTTCCTTTTCCATCTGATTTTTGGATTTTCCCAAGACAAGTCAACAAAACTTGATGATCAAGATACAGGAAGGTTTTGGGGAAAGAGGATAGTCAAGGTTCTGTACATAGACAAGCCGTTCATGGGGGTACGATATCTGCAAATACTGCTGCTGGTTCTTCCCACATAAGAAGTGAGATTCCACTCCATTTTCAGGAGTGTGAATATATTTCCCTTTCAATTTTAGCTGATGCAGTGTCTTGCTTTAACTATAAGCATAAAAGAAAGTATACATGGGATATCAGATTTAGGATTTAAGGGATTTTGAAACTTCCCTTCCAAGAGGTGTCTTGGAATCCAGAGTCATAGAAACTTTAGCCCTCACATGTCTTAGTCACAGTGGCCGAGACATCGGGCACGGGCGGGAAGCCATCCCAGAATTTCAGCTCCGTCTGGCCAGTGAGTTAAAGGCACCTGGAATGAGCCCAGCTGAGAGGCCCAGGCCATGTCTTCAGTTTCTGTAGGGAAGAATATCGAATGGTTGCTGCTGATCTATCATTGATCAAATGTGTTGGTAAAATACATCCACGAGAAAAGTGCGCGGGTTCTCCCTCTTTCCTTTATAAGTGAAGTTGTGCTGAGGCATAGCCACAACTCGTGTATTTATGTACTTTCTGTGGCTTGTCCCACTCCATAATAATGCAGTTGAATGGTCACAAACAGACTATGTGCATCTTGTCTAAAATATTTACTATTTAATCTTTTGTAGAAAAAGTTCAGTGACCTCTGTTAGTGAATGAATGAATAACATGTGCCCTGGAAAGAAAAATATTCATCAATCAAGATGGTAAATTAAGCAAGATAACTGTAATTGTTATAGACCTGGGTATTTTTGTGACTTATACACAAAGTTTCAAGGTAGCTCAACTAACGGTGCACATTCTAGCTAAACAGGTCCCTTGCTAACATTCAGGTGACCTGGTAAATAAAGTTCTTCCACACAGAGTTTCCAAGTCTGAGATGTATGAGAAATGGTGCCTAGGAAGGAGATACATCATGCTATTTTCATGAGCAGATAGTAGACTCTGCCTCAGATAGGGTCCTTACTGTTAATATAATTCTATTCACAAGTGCCCTCTTTATGCAAACATTTGTTCAAATTAATTTATCTGACTAATATTCACTCACATGAATTTAGTAATTTGCTAAAAGCACTTTGGTAAGGACCTGTTTGGGGAAGAATTTGGAACATGGATCATTATTAAGGAAGAAGACTTCTTTTTAAAAAATTGATCTTATTGGCACATTTTATATATACATTATGATCACATTTTTCATTGAGAATTTGTACTTGTACATGACACATCTTGATTCTCATTTTCCCAATCCCTCGCCCTCCTTACAGCCCCTGGCCCCTTATATACATAAGCTCTGTTTCCTTTTTCTGACCATTAATTTTTTTCCCTTCTTTACTGACCCATCTCCTCCCCTTTGTCTTTTCCTATTGAACATATTCTTCCTATTTCACAATACCTATCATACATTTTGGAACTCACACTTTCAGTTTCTCATACTAGAGAAATGACGCAGTATTTACACACCCGTGTCCTATTTATTTCACTGATGAGTATGTCCTAAAGGAAGAAGAAGATTCGTTACACTGAGCGGCGTCTGTCATTCAGAAAAAGCCTTAAGACATTTCTAGGTGATTGGAAATAGAAGTGCCAGGGAGAAGTAAAGGGAGACAGAGAAAGGAATGCTGCGATCAAGACCACAGGCGTGGTCTTTGTCTTGTGCATAGTACAGGGTTCAGGGAAACTATGACCACAGGGACCTGCGCTGAGGTAGCCCTTTCCAGAGGGAGCATCGTGATCCTGTGGCAGAGCAGGAGATCTTTTCTCTGGCAGTGTGACTCGCTTTCCTTGAAAGGTGTCCCAAAGTAGTAGTAATAAACAAAATGAGAGAGCAGATTTCAGAGCTCTAGAACTGCAATAGTAGAAATGTAAAAGTGATTACACGGAAAGTGCTTTACTGTGCTAGAGTAAGCTGTCATTGTGTCATTATAAGCTATCCACACTCACTGAGTTTTGGAGTGCATGCAGATTGAATTATGGGAGGGAGCACAAAAAAGATGAAAGGAATTCTTAAAAGGGAAGTCTTTTATTGTAATATGAAGGAACTAAAGACTGCTGGACAAAGAACTGGTAATTTTAGAGGATCCTGATTTGCTTAGAAATCTAAGTTTTCCAGTTGGACAATGACCTAATCAAATATTTATAGAAATAAAAGAGAAAAACTGAATATACTCCTTCCCCATAAGTACTTTAAAGGCATCATATCACAATACAGAAACTACACATATTGAAGTATAAGGGTGTGGGACTTACTGCACACAGGGGGAAGAGTTTGTGGGGAAATTAGAGGACAAGAAAGTTATTCACATATTGTTATATAATAGACCCCAAATTTAAACGACAATGATTTATTATTTCTTGTAAACTAATAATTTGGTTGTGTGGCTTGCCTCCGGGGTTTCAGAAGCGTCTGTTCTTCACGAGGCCTGTGTGTACATCTGCAGACAGATGGGGTGAGCTCTAGGAGTGACCTCGTCCTGCTCCATGCCGCCTCTCGTTCTCCAGCTGATCCCTGGCCCTGTTCAGGTGATGAAGGCCAGGAGCAAGACGGCGAGAGACATCTAGGCGTGGAGATAGTGTGCCATGATTTCCACCACGTTACCAGATGAAGTAGTTACACAGCTGGCAGGGAACAGACTCATTGATGAGAGGAACCACAAAGCCATCTTGAAAAGCATGGCGAAGGAGGGTGAGACAGAGAACTAGGGCCATTTTTGCGCATTCTTTTGTGGAACTTCACCGGGGACACTGTGGCAGTGGAAGGTGTAATTTTACTTAATCTTTGGAAAAGTGTAAGATGTATTTACATGAAGGAGAACAGCATGATTTGAAGCCATGTTTGGACCAAGATCACTGGAGCACAGGATGATCTACACCGATTATGTGTGCATTAGGGTGATGAGTGGGGATTCTGTTGGACTATGTTTAGTATAAATCAAAATCCCTCTGTAGGGAAGATCATAGATCTATGAAATACAGTGTAGATATAGGTTCATAACTGTAATTTAAACTTGTATGTGGCAGAGTGTGTGTGTGTGTGTGTGTGTGTGTGTGTGTGTGTGTAGGTGCTCTCATTTGTCGTTCTTCCTGAGGACAAAGCTGACGTTTCTTGTCATTCTGCACTGCTGATCACTGCAGAGGAAGGAGGAAGTTCTCCTCTCCAGCTGCTCACTCTCAGTGACCTGCGGGGGGCGGGGGGGTACAGCTCACAAGTCCGTTTTCACATTGTTCAAGAGGAGGCTCTTCTGCATTTTCAAATCTTGCAAAACATGTTTCTGAGTTGTTCAGAAACATAGGGGTTCTATCCTTTGCCAGAAATTTTGTACCTGGAGCCTAAGCAGTAGGAACTTAAATCACTGAATCAGATTCTCATAGTTTAGACTCATGACTCCTTTTTATTCTTAGACTTTTGAGCCTGCAAGACCTTTGGCTTAGGTTGGTTATGTATGTTGATATTTACTATATTAAAAATTAAAAGTGTTTTACATTTTCCAAATGATTTTAATATCTGAATAAGGGACAGTTGTTTTACTTATTTTTGCCTGTAATTTATTAGTTTTGTTTTTCTTTTTGAGACAAGGTCTCTCTTTGTAGTTCAGGCTGGTCCTGAGTTCATTATGTAGTTCAGGCGAGCCTCAAACACTCAGCAATCCTCCTGCTTCTGCTTCCTGAGTGCTAGGATTATAGCCATGAGCCACCACACCCAACATTGTGGTGTGTGGTACTGATTGCTGATGGGTGTGAGTCACAATGCCTGGCACTGTTGTATGTGGCTACGGGAATTAAGCTCAGGACCTTGGGCTTGCTAGGCAGATGCTGGAACCAGAGAACTAAATCCCTCGCCCATTTATTGGTCTTTTTGTTGAAATATATAACTAAACATTGATTTCATGATTTTTTTTTTTTTTTTAGATAGAAAAATGAAAGAAACTGTTTGCTCCCTTATAGGGTCCTAAGAACTCTTTGGATTTATCATTAAAACTTTCAGGAAAAAAGAAAATATAACAAGTTGTAACTTGTTTGCCTCGAAGTAGGCTTTTCATTGTATTGAAAAGACCATTTCCTCTAATTTATCAATTTGTTGTAACAGCAACAAAAAACCCCGCTATGATTCTTGGGCCAGTGCCTCATATCACTTAGCCATTATGCCAAAAAAACAACAGATGAGAATTTAAATCATGGGAAAAGGTTTCAAAGGATCTGGCCAATTTCTTAGGTTGAAGTTGATAAAACTGTGACTTTATGTCCGTGTACCTTACTTTAGTCACAGGATATTTTCCACCATGAAAAAAAAGTCAAGCTAATTTCAGTTAGATTCTTCCGCAGTGCTGACCTTTCATTCCCTGGTGACCTGGGCAAGAATTTCTCAGAAATCAGAAGCTGGTTTGGGAGTGGCACTTCCTAACATTTTGATTGGAAACGAAACTCTGAGTACAATTTCATTTAGAAAAGAATGAACTGAAGTTTCTCTGCCAAGTGCCATATACAAAGTCCAGTACAAGTTCTGAATGAGAGTAATGCAGTGGATGAGGGAGATAAATGGTCTATGACTTAGTGGTCTAGGCTTTAAAGTCACGTGATATTACCCGTGTCTTTCTGCTTCATCAGCGGCCCTGATGTTGGCATGCATCCAGTTAGGTGACCTATAATGGAGACAATGACTCTAGATAACAAGAACTTTATAATTCAATTACAAAAGTATAAAAAAATTTAGAAATAAGAAAAGCACAATCTTCTCCAAAAGTTACTGCTGTAAATGGTCACTTTTTTTGTTTTTGCATTTCATTTTTGGTATTATTAATAAAAATATCTTACATAGCATATCCACGGAGAAGGATCCTATCTTTTACATTTGAACAGTGAGTGGCCTCAGCGGGACAGAGGGAGACAAATCCCCAGAGCCTTAGATCCTCCGGCAGCTGTGTCTCCGCGTTTCCTTCCTGCTGCCTTTGAGAGGGGACGTGTGGTCTGTGCTGTTCTCCGGGGAGAAGAATCCCGTCTTTCCATTAGGAAAATGGTTTACTGGGGCAGTTCCTTCTTTAGGGCTGAGCGGAGAAGCCAGCGCTGCGACCTGATGCAGCCGATGATGCGCTTCCCCTGCAGAGCGCGCCAGGGCCGGAGTTGTCGCAATTCCTGTGGCCTCAGACTGAATCACAACCCCTCGCAGACCCTCGCTGTAACCTCATCTGGCAACGCACATGGTAACCACCGTGTCCCTCTGGTTTAGGGTGGGTGAGAGGCGGGGACTGTAGTCCCCGGCTCGCTAGAGACCATCCAGCCTGGCGGACACGCCCTGGGGCCACCCCCGCCCCGCCGAACCCGGGAGTGGTCCAGGACTAGCAGGCGCGGCCGTGAAAGTGAACTTGACTCCAGATGGGGAATGATTTTCTAGGAGAGCACACGGCAAAGCACTTTCCCTGTACCAGTGTCTCTGTGAGCCTCCTTTTATTCCTCACCGAGCCTCAGGAAACCTGAGTTGAACCTCTCACAGATTTTTTTTAAGGTTGAAGTCAGCACCACTGCGCCGCAGCAGGGGCAGCTTCCTCCCGCCCACCTGCACCCTCACAGGGGCCTGGCTCATTTCTGACACTAGTTCTTCACACCTTGTTTTTGAGAAGAGTAAACTTCTAGTCCTCGAGCAGGTTATGGAGCAGCTTGGGGAGCGCTAACCCCGTCCTTAGGGCAGACGTTTCCTTGAAAAAGCAAAACTGGATGGCGTTGTGGTTTGGAGGAGGAGTATCATGGTGACAGTGAAGAGATCCAGTTCTGGTCTTGAATCTGTCACTAAATAGTGAGGGGACGTTAAGCAAGTCAATAGTTCAATTTTGCATTTCTGGTGAAAAGTTTTAGACACCATGATGTACAGATTTTAGGTAGCGTGCATTTTTTTACATATTTCCACAATCCTGATAACAACATACTTCAAGGTGGAGAGTTTGAAGTTGGAAAAAAAAATAGTGATTTCTCCTTAGCATAATGTTAATTCAAGTAGTTTAACTTGAAGTATCGATGGCAGTATGAGCATTGCGAGTTTTTACCGCGCTGTGAGAGCGTCACCGAACAATCTTATAACACTTTTAATGAGTTGAATCGGCGTGGCTTCTGGGAGCGCGCTGACCTCTGGCCTTTGCTGGTTCTTCCCAGCTCTCTTCACCCCTGTCCTCTGCTCTCCAGTTTTCTCAGTAGCAAAATGAAGAGCTTGCATGAGATGGAGGTTTTCCAACCGAAGACTTGTGAGTGAGTTTGAGGAAAAGGTAGCTAAAGACAAGCAGGATCTAATCTGCGTCCCATCTTTTCTTTCTGTGCATGGTAGTTATGTAGACTATCAGGTTTCATCTTGGTGTGTTAACAGAGACATACAACAGGCTCGGGCCACACGCGTCCATTCCCCTCGTCCCTTCCCGCTCCCTCTTCCATCTCCTTCCTTGTCTCTTCTCTACGAGTTCCCTGTCCCTCTTGCTTTCGTGTGACCCCTTATTTCCTCATACTAAAGTGCACATGCGATATTTCTGATCTGAAATCAGATTTCTGATCTTTCTGCGTCTGTCTCCTCTCACTTAACATGCTGGTCGTCAGTTCTGACCATTTTCCATCAAGCGACGTGATTTTGTTCCTTAAGGCTGAACGGTCCTCCTCTGCGCGCCCATTCCTGGACCCTCTCCGGAGTCCTTCAGTGCAGGTACTGAGAGCCTTTTTCTTGTACATCCTTCCTCAGAGCACTGAACTTCAAAGCGGTGAAGGGCTGGCTAGCTGACCAACCGGAACACATGCTGGCCGTGCCCGGAACTGCTCCCGCAGACGTCTCCCAGTTGCTGCTAGACCCTTGAGGGTTCTGACAACAGTGGACGTGTGCTCAGTGTGACATTTGCCCAAGGGTTTGGAGGCTTGTCAGTATTTTTACCGATGGCACAGCTCTGGGGACTGCCACATGCCTCCTGGTACCCTGCCTGAATGATGCAGTGGTCTCTTTAACACTGTCACTTAAAATGTGATGGGGCCAGCCCATTCCAGGGGGGATGGTTCTTGATGAAAAGCCAGTTCTGGCTGCATAGAGCTTCACACCTGAAGTCCAGGCTGAGGCAAGAGGATCCTGCGCTCGAGGCCAGCCAGAGCTTCATCTGAGCTCAAGACCAGTCTGGGCTTCGTACTAAAGCCCTGTCCACCCCACCTCATGCACGTTCCTGGGGACCATCCTAGATAAAATTCTCTGAATCAGAATTTTTGTTTCTGCCACATTCTGAGGTCAGTGTGCACTCTGAACAGTGAGAAGTGCTAGTATATGAAACAGGTTTGGTTTATGCAGAGCTCATAGGGTTTATTTGCTGACGCTCACTGGCAAATAGTGCTGATGAAGAGTACACTTTTCAAGCTACAGAAACTTTCCCCTGCAGAACTTACTGTGTGAGGAAACATCAGTAAAGTGCCTTTGGAGAAGTATTGAGCTATCTAGTCCCTGAAGTTCTTTCCAAGTTGAAAATTCCATAATTTTTAGATAAATGCTACCAAATTTCTCATTTGTTTATAATATTCCTCAAGTTGATCCTAAAAAGATTGCATCCATCACTGGGATTTTGGATGTCAAAACTTGGAAACTTCTTAAAAATGTGATTTAGATATTGAATATATTAATTTGATAAGAAAATAAAAATAACTCAAACCTCAGACTGCATATTGTAGAGGCTCAGATTCCTTTAAAATTTATATTTATCTTTTAAAACTTTTATTGAGATTAAATATGCATAATATAAAATTACCTTTTTTACCATTTTTAAGTATACTCATCCAGGATTAAGTACATCTGCAATATTGTGTACCCATTATCAGAGCTGTTTATCCACTTCCACACTTTCTTGTTGGCACCCCAGGAACTGTACCAGTTAGTACTACCGGCCCCTTTCTCACTCCCCTTAGCACAGGATGAACCTCCATTCACTCTCCATCTCTGTGATTCTGTTTCTAGGTACTGGATGTAAATGGAATCCTACAATATCGGCCCCCTTTATAGTTGTCACTTCATTAGTGAGGACTTATCCATGTTGCAGCATGCGTTAGAATTTCTCTCCTTTGGATGAATGACTAATGCTCTATGTTCTGTACAATATGCTCCGCTCTGTTTACCCATCCTATTGCTGATGGACATGTGGGCTGTTCCCACATCGCGGCTGTTGTGAACAGTGAGTGACACAGTGAATGACCCTGGTCTGCTTGAGTCTCCTGCTTTCAGTTCCTTTGGGTACCTACCCGGGGCTGGGGTCGCTGGATCCTGTGCTAAATCCACATGGAGTACTGTGCTGTTTTCCAAGTGTCTGAATCATTTCATATTATCAGCAAAGCACAGGGATCTAACTCTTCACGGACACACTCTTAAAAGTTTTTGAAGAAGAGTATAGACTTTGTCTGCTTGAGATTTTCCTCGTGCAGGTTACCCCTGGGAGTTTTAGCTTTGTGGGATCCCGCAGTTCGACTGTAGCAATGTGTGCACGCGCAGTCTGTTCTTTCTTTGGTTTATTATGGTCTGGCTGGTTGCTGCGAAGCCATCTGCTTCCCTGCTCTCCTGCAGTCCTAACATGTTAAAGAAAGAAGCTGCAGTGGCCGCTTCTGGGAGCGTCTGAGTCCTTTCATACTTTGAAAAGGTCTAAGAGAGTTTTCGATTGGCTCAGACTCTAAGGCCTTTTCAAATTTGAAGACTATCAACTTGGTCTCTTACAGGTTAGGGATTGTAGCCAGCCGTTAAAACCCATGGATTCCAGCCTTCTCAATTATAAAAGAATCTTAAAGTCTTTTCCCTTTCAGCCTGGCTGCAAAATTTTCAGGGAGAAATGCAAAAGGAACAAGCAATTCCCCTTGTTCAAAAAAGAAAGTATAACTAGAAGAACTAAACTGTAAAAATTTCCCTTTAATAATCTTATAGTTGATAAAATATAACAAGTGTAATAATGATAAATGAGCAACAACAAAATTATAAATGTGAACAAAAGGTCCGGTATTACAAGAGAACACATAAACCTACATCGATATGATATTCTTATCCATCGTATGAATTTCCATCTTGTTAATCCATAAATGTACTTAATAGGATATCAAAACTGATAAGATTTTGTGTCGCGTGCTGTTGATCCCAGAACCCCCTGCACCCTAAGCATCACTCTCCTCCAGCCACGCCCCTCCCCCAGTATACTTTAATGGCTTCATCTTCTGGGTCATTGTTTCAAAATATTAATTTTATTATATCAAGTGTTGATAATTTTTCCTGAACAACTTTTCCATAAGTTTACCCTCTCTAAATTGTATGATGCATGTCTGAATTAAATATATGTTTATAAAGGCAATTTAAGGCCTCCCTGGACACTTGTGGACTTTAGGACGGTCATAGAATAAATTGGAAGGGCTTTAAGGATTCACATGTAAATAATAATACTTTTTAATATAGTGATACTTGCTTCATGAACTTAATTTGTTTGATGATTTGGGGGAAGACGGCTGTGTTTGTGGCTGCATAGAGAAGATTATTGTGGTTATGTTTGTCACCCAGTGTGAGTCTTATCTTCAGTTACAAGGAAAAGTTAATTATTTAAAAATTGCCTTTCTTGTTAATAGGTTATTTTTTTCTACCAAATACAATGATCGTTTATTTCTACCTCTAAGTCTGCTAATTTGCGGTGTTCTAGAAGTTTTCAAAACCAGGGCCTGGGAAACACTTTGCAAAAAACATAATAGCTTTCTGATGTTTTGTTGCAGTGTCTTTAATTTGTAATGACCTGCAACCAAATACACTGTCTGCTCACCGGATGCTCTTGCTTGCACATAGGTGGAAGTGACATCTGTGTAGGTGCTGCAGGGATGGGCCAGCTGGCTCTCTCCCCGGGGGAGGGATGCTTTGCGGCTGGTGCTGTCACCTCTGCTATTTCTCCTGCTCTCGCCGTTGTTGATGACAATCTGGACAAGTTTAATTTTCCCTGTGGGTTAATCTTACCAGAGACAAGGGCTGTGTGAGATGGACTAAAAACTGCCAGGTGATTACAGCAAAGTGTTAAGACAAGTGTGGCTCTTTCTCTGTTGGCCATGTCCAGACTCTCTGGTCTGTAGTCCACGAAGGCTTTCACGTCCTTACCGATAGTAGGCATGATGCTTCCACATCCATTCAGATGGACCAGTTAGTTTTCATTTACATTTCAGTTTTACATTTTCTCTTCTAGAAACACTGATATTCATTGCAATTCAATGAAAGGAACAATAAGCTACCTTTAGACAAACATTCATTCTAAAGGAAAGATTGATAAGTGACTTTGAAAATTATAAAATATATTATTTTCTAAATTAAACATTCAACTTTTCTGTATGAAGTGAAAGATACTTAACATATTGGAACTTAAGCTAATTTTCTTTTTGCTTTTAGAAGTCTGACCCACACCCTTGATAAATAGCAAATAAATGAATGAAGTTTTTCTAGAGCAAATGATAGATAAATCTGCCTTCTACTGCATTTGAGAAACAGTAGGAAGTTATAAATGGAGCTAGTTGTTCTATAATGCTGTTTTTAAGCTTATTTCGCATTAAAAATCACAAGTTCTTACTAAAAAGACAAATTCTCATGTCCCTTCTGTGACTCTGAAGGTGGTTCAGATTAAATACATTTCACCTGAGATTCAAGGATTGGCATATGCCAACAAATTAAAAATTTTAATTCAGCCTGTGAGGTTTTCTTGTCTTTGTTTGTTTACTTTTGTGGTACCAGGAATCAAATTCATGACCTTACACTTGCAAGGCAAACAATGGCACCACCAAGCCAAAGCCTCAGACTACTCTTTGAGTTTTTGAGCTAATCTCAGATTTAAAAAAAATTGGTGGATTTGACTGAACATGATAAATAAAGCAAAACCTTTTTGGTCCACCAATTCCTGAGTCTGAACTCAGAGAGAATTCATCCCTAGTTCTTTTTGTCTCCAGATTGGTATTCTGTGGCTTTTGATATTTTTCCTAGTCAGTTACACTTTTGAAAGTCATGCTCTAATAGAATTGTGATGGAGGAGGAACAATGTGCAGAAAAAGAAAAATCCCTGGAAGACTGGAAGACCCCATTAATTTCATTACTCGTATATCTACTTTGTTCTAAGATGCTGAGCAATTGGAGATTTAAAAAGATCAGGTTCCTACAAGAAGGTGCCTTGTAGCACCTTCTGCCCTTGGAGGGGAGAATTAGAACGCTGAAGAGCAGCATTATGTTGTTAGTGAATTATTTGTCACAGTTGTTTTCTGAGTGAGGTCATGGGTTTGGTACTTTAGGAACCATCTTGAGTATCAATGTCCTAGCAGTTTCCAAATGCCACTTTCTGAGTCAGCAGGACTATTTTTTTTTAATTTTAAATCTTTATTGCTACATTATGAATACACATCATCATCACATTCAGCATTGAGAGTTATTACCAGAATATGACATGACTTCATTCTGATGTTTGCCCTTTCCCCTCACCCTGCAACCCCCACCCCCTATATACATAATGTTTGTTTCCTTTTTCTTTATTATTATTATCACATTCATTTCCCCCTCTTTATTTACCCCTAAACTCTCTTCCCTTTTCAATATTTTCTATTTCACAATATCCACAATACATACTAAAACTCAATTACAACTTCATTTTCTCATACTAGAGAAAAGATATGATATTTACACATCTGTGACCTATTTATTTTGCTTATGAGGGTGCCCTCAATGTACTTGCATTTGAGTATGAATGAATGAATCTTATCATTTTTAATGGCAGAGTAATATTCCATTCTATAAAATAACCACTTCTTCTTTATCCAGTCTCCCGTTGATGGACATTTTGCTTGTTTCCAAGATTTAGCAATCACAAATTGAGCTGCTATAAACATGGGTGCACATATGTCGCTGTGATATGAATTTAAATGCAGCCCTGGCAATCTCATTTAAGGAAGCCTGAACTTGTGTTTCAAGCCTGAGCCTCAGTCTGGCTGTGAGGGATGTGATACCGGGTGCTTGGAGCTGGATACCACTGCACACACCAGAGTGGCATCGAACTCTAGCTGATTTGAGGAGAACGAGTGTCCCTCTTGAACTCATTCTACTTTTATTTCAACTATACTTCACCAAACACATGCTTAACATATTTCGAAAAAAAAAAAAACCAAACACAGAATTTAAAGAACTAACTTACAAAATAGTCCTAAAGGAGTGTGCTTGCATAGTTTTCTTCCCTCCTGAAGTTTTTCTTTCGGAGCAGTTCTGTTATTTCCCATTCCCACTTTCATCTCATTCTTTATGTTCCTTCCTCACCTTCAGAGAATCAAGATTCATGAAGGAGAACGAAGAAGAACCCGGGACCCACAGACTGGCCCCGCGTGCACGGTGCTGCGCCTGGGTCTCAGCTGATTGCACGCACTGTGAGGTCTTGTTATCATCTTGAGCTGCCGGGAAGGAGGGGAAGCTGTACTTCTCTGTCTTTATCTGGATTCTTTTAAGTTAAAGCAAATCAAATATTTTATTCTTTGAAAAGCACAAGTGTCTATAAGTTCAAAATCTTACTTTGTACTTCCTGTTTAGTTTCTACTTTCTAGTTAGTTAAATATGTTTAATTTTTTTCTGAGTGTTTGCTTTCTGTTGAAATGATTTATATCTTGGACAGTTATTTCAGTGAGTTCTAGTGGCAAATTTTTTTTAAAAAATGAACAAAACACTGCAGTTTTTATAATAGGATGACTTTTTTCAAATACTTCAAGAGCTCTGGGTTTCAGAGGTTTCCATTTCTGGTGAGATGTTTGAACACTGATGATTCTTAACTTGTTATGCAAGCCACAGCTTAATTTTATTGTCGTATTTACCTAAAATGGACTTTTCAACTATTTTCAACTCAGTGCTAATTTAAGAAATGGTATTAGAAATTAATTTCCTATACTGGATTTCACATATGTGTTCACATGTGACCAGTTTACAAAGCCCACTCAATATGCTACTGTACGTAACAGATTTTTGGAAATAATGTTTATTCATCATATCATATTTATCATATATACGATACTGAAAATGAATATGCTGGACTACAAAATCTCAGTGTTGATTCTATTTATCTGTATAGCTCCAACTCTTAGTAACAACACACTCAAGGGTAATAAATAAAGTTTACATGCCTTTGATTTAATATTGGAGGAGCCTTGAATTTCGCAGTGAAGGGTTTAGTTTAGCAGATCTTACACTTGATTTTTATTACTCCTTCATGGCCATTTTTCTCTTTTTAAAATACTTAACCACTTATGAAATGGTTTTATCGTGGACATAATTTGAGGTCAGAGAATTGCATTTTAATTTTATCTTCCAGACACCTTAATGTTGATCAAGTAATCAAATTCAGGGAGTTCTTAGATATTTAGCTCGTGAATCATAAACTGAGCATCTGAGACAGACTATTTGTTACCCATGGCTCTGGTTTTGATTGAACTTTTATGCTGCTAGAAAAATTTCTAGAATTAAGTTAAAAATCTATTTATACATACCATTTTCCTAAATCAAGTTATTCTTCTTTGCTATTTTTACACAGCCTTAATTTGCACTACCTTTTTTTTTTTTTTTTGCCTTTGGAGTTCTAGATGTTTTACTAATGAGCTCAGAAGTTTCCATTTGTTCATACATGAAATAGAGAAAAAAATATTGTTTGTTTCTTTCTAGACAGAAGGTGCCCTTTCTCGTGGGAACACACTTCCACCGGAGCCGCCGGTTTCATTTTGTGCACTCTGCCATCTGGGTGTTACTTTTCATGCTGTCATGTGTTCAGGAGGAAACTCTACCCTTTCCTCAAAATAACTCATGAAGTAATGCCTTTATAGATGAAAAGCTCAGTTTGACTAATGGGCCTCATTCTTGCTTGTGAGGTATTATGCATTTCATCACATCCACGCAATTGGACCAACCACACAGCTCTACAAATAGAATCTATGAAAAGGGTTGATTCAGTAGCCACAGGTCTCATTCTAATCAAATTATTTTCTTGGGCTTAACCATTAATGGTGCTAAATGATAACATAATGTAGATAGTACTATGGGTGGACAGAATATAAAAAATATAACCAAGTGACAGTGACATGAAGATAAAATACATGATATTCTATGAACTGTTAGATTAGAAACAGTAACCACAGAATTTGAAATCCATTTATAGAAGTGTGCCTTTCCTGATAGCTATTGTGACTTTAAATGACGAGGAATTCACATTTGTTTTTGATACAGATAACTTGTTTAGGTAATTTATGGCATATCTTGAATCAGTTGATCCTTAAGCCTTTTAGAAAGTAATGGATAAATAGGGAAAGACAAAGGATAAGTAACAATAAGATAGAAAAAGAATCTCATCAAAGTTTTGGGAGAAAATTATGCTGATGAAACACATTACAATAATAAAGGTTATTTCATGCCATTAATTCTCTAACCTCTAATTGCTCTTAACTTTAGGAAAAACAAATAAATAGCCAAACAGTATCAATTAGAATAATTGTCTTCTCACCATATATCTTATTTAGTTTTCCAAAGTAGCTTATTCTATTTTTTGCATTCACCTGTTGAATGTATTTTTGAATAAATATAATTTACTTCACAATTAGGAGCTTCAAATGCTTTTCAGTTTTGCTTAAGTCATTGAAAAATTGCTTTGATTTGCACATACGAGGTTCTGATATTTGTGAAACATTCCACGCCGGGGTATCAGGTTGACTCTAGCTGGTGGTGGGTAGAGAATAATATAAGACTTTTTAAAAAGAGAATAGGTACAGTTTTACATACTGACAATGGTCTTCTGTAGCAATGACAGTCCGCTGTGTATTGCACATTTATAGGAGACTATGAAGAGTATAGATTTGGTGCATTCGGAGGAGATGACCGCTCAGAAGGGAAGCCACGTTTGCAGCTGTACCGACTTCACCTCTGTACCGAGATGGATGGTTATTATGTGCTCTCTGCCTTCCGCAGTCTGTCCATTCTCTCTGTCCACACTCTCCATGCGTTTTACCCAGCAGACTGAGAATTTTATTAGAGAACTGATTTTCTAATTATATTCAGCACAGTTTCACCTGCATCTAAGTTTCCCCAGATAATTAGAAGAGAAGGAAAAAGAATATTTTCTAGATGATAAAATACAGTACAGATGCTAAGTACTGCACTAATGTGAACTTTTTCTGGAATTTTCCAGTCATAGCTAGTGTGATGCAGTTGTCATCTGTACCGGGTGAGAATTTCTGTGTTTGAATTATGAGAGATGATGACCTAGATGTTCCTGCACAAGAGAACGAGGTAGGGGTGTTCCTGCTTCCTCTCAAGCCATTTGGAAAATAATTTCTGTTTAGTAGAAAAGATCTGGAAATTTTTATGAAAAGGTGGCGATTTCAGTGTAGTAATTGCTTACTAGGAACTATTCCCAGTTGAAACAATTGAAAACTTCAGGAAACCTGATTTGTACAAAGGGAAAGCCCCGCCCGTCCCCTCCCTTTTTATGACCTTTGGGAAGGGTGAGGTCAGGAAGGGACACGGCAGGTATTCACTGTATTTACCAGAAAGGAATCGAAGATTGAACATGCCATTCTCGTCTCAGCATCCGCGAGTAACAAGGATTTGTCAGATTTTAACCTTTGGAGAAAGGGACAGTCGGTACCGGGGCTGCAAAGCTAACGGAGGTCCTTTTCTAGGTCACATTCTTTCTGTACGAGATGAGACTTAGCCCAGAGAGACACAGTAGAAAATGAAGGCAGTCAAATCGGAATCAGGCATCGGACAAGAGAAAGGGGTCCCTACAGAAGAGAAAGAGAAGTGTTGAGAAACCAACATCAGTATTTTCCCATCGGCAGGATTCGGTGTCTGCTTGTGTCCCCGGAAGCACTGCTCTGAGCCAAACAGCCGCCAACCAGCCGCGGAAGGCGGTGCTCAGCTTCGGTTGTCTTTTGATTTAAGACATTCCGAAAACTATTCGTGCCAACTGAAGGAAAGTTTTGAAGTTACATTTCAAAATACGCTATGCTCAGGATCAGAAGATTGACAAGTTAGTTACTGAACTCTTATTTATTAACTTTGAGGGAGTTACTGCGTGTTTCTTATCTCCATTCTTATTTAATAAGGCAGATAATTCCTGAAATAATGTATAAGAAAGCACTTTGTAAATTCAAACACTTCACAAAACCATATTAATCTTGAGGACAAAAACAAACGAACCACAGCAGAAGTCAGGGAATCTAGTGTACTTATCCAGTGAAGGGAGACCAAAAAATGACCGGTCCGTCTGGGGAACCCACAGGCCTCTGTCCATGGTGACAGTGGTGTATGGGGCGGGGCTCTCGCTAAACACAAAGTTATGGAGCCTCATGAAAATGTGAAACCAACTTCTCTATACTTAAGTAAGCAACTACACTAGCCATCGTTTTGTTAAGTAAAACTTGATTTTCCAGCTTAGTGCATGTGACTACTCTGCATTTACATTTCTAAACTTAGAATTTAATTTTTTTTCAATTCAAGATTCTCTCTCTTTTATTTTCTTTCTTACCTTTCAGAAATAATTTGGACCCCAGTATGAGCTCTGTGTCATCTTCATCTTGGCTCTTCAAATATTTATCTTTGTTATAGGTTTCAAAGATCTATCCAGACCTCCAAGTGTCTTCGTTCTCACAGACTATATCTACCTAGAATTGCAAACAAGAAGTGACTCAGTGTTACTGAGTGACTGGAGGAAGAACATAGTCAATGATAAACCACCATGAGAAATAATTACAAATAAACTCCAGCTGAGGGAAGACAACTGGGCAACTGAGCCAGACGTGCCTTAAAACAAAATAAATACACGATCTAGAGGTATAGCTCAGTGGTGGAATGCATGTCTAGCATGTGCGTGGAATGGTTTTGATCCCCAGAACTATACACTGAAGAATAAGAAAGCACCCAAAGTTTTAGAAATTTATCAGATGTAGCCAAGGTTAAATCTTCAGAGCTAAAGAAGATAAAAAGCTAAACTGATCTGTTTATATAGTATTCTCCCTTGTGGTCTTCTGTATATAAACAATTGATGAGTGGTTTTAACTGATGACACAGTCAGGGATATGCAGAAATATGTATAATTCTGCCTGAATATTATTTCAGAATCTCCATTTAAAGAAGAATGACAGTGGTTTTGAAATATCTAAATCCACTTCCTTATGAAATGGTTTCTTACTCTTTCCTCGTTTTATTGAATTCTAAAGTTTAACATTTCCTTTAAAAAATTTGTAGTGTATATTTTCAGTGCATAGTAATTACATCCTTTATGGAGAGCTGATATATTTATATGCCATATTTTGATTCTTTTTTTATGCTCTTTTTTTCCAAACCCTCCATCTCTCAGTCCCCTTTTCCAGCTGAAGGAGAAAAGCATAGAAACTGCATACTATTGGAGTAATATTGAATGTTTTAGTACTTGTGTATATTATATAATATTTAAGGCAGGTCAAACACAGCTATTTATCGGTATTTACCATTTATTTACAGTGAAAAATTCAGATACGCTCTTGTCTTGCTTGGTTTTAGGAGTAAATGGTGTAGGTCATGTAGACTTATTAAGCTGTTCAAAAAATCACTACTCTTTTCTTTTCTTTTTTTTTTTTTTTTTTAGGTTTTTTGAGACAGGGTCTCGCTTTGTGGTTCAGGCTGGCCCTGAGCTCAGCCTCAAACTCACACCACAGCAATCCTCCTGCCTCTGCCTCCCGAGTGCTGGGATTACAGGCGTGAGCCACCACGCCCGGCACTGTGGTATGTGGTACTGGTTGCTGCTGGGTGTGAGTCTCCACACCCAGTATTGTTATATGGTTACCAGGGAATCGAACCCGGGTCCTTGCGCTTGTGAGACAGGCGCCGGAACCACTGAGCTAACTCCCCGGCCCCCAAATCACTACTCTTTTCAAAAAGTGATTCTGTATATTTCTTCCTTTGCCCTTTTGACTTCCTTATGACCTTTCTCCCCCACCAGACACATATTTGAATAAAGTTACTGATGAGAAATCAGGCAGCAGAGATTAAGATCTCAAGATTACCACAGGAAATCAGGGACAGATTGAGGTCACATTTCCAGCAACCAATCCAGAAATCCCACCTAAGTAGTTTGTCCAGCACTCTGTAAAGGCAGTTATATGCCAAAACAGGTTTCAGATGAAAGAAACCACAAGATGGTTTGCTCATTTGAAGAAAATAAACACAGAGCCAGGCACCTATACACATGAGAAAATGTAATTTTAAATTCTGACTCTCTAGTGCTTCTATCCTGATTTCATGAGAATGTGTAAGACAGAATCTACCGGATTTGATTGTTGTTCTTTTCTTGTTTGTTTGAAATGAGGCTCTTCTTTTTCTTTTTTTGTTTTTCTGGTTCAAGCTCGATGTACTGTCTTGTTTTCTTTCCATCTGCAGAGAAGGCTGATCCCTACTGTTTACAATGCCCGGAAATTATCAAGGGACATCTTTAATTTTTTTAAAGGCAATATTATTTTCAATTTTGCCATTGAATCAGCAGCAAGCACAGCTCAAATCAATTCAAGGGCTTCTTATTTGCATGGAAGAAGTGACTAATAATGATTAATGAGAGCTCTCTGAGAACTCTTGATGACAAGTTTATTGGGAAATGTGAATATGGAAACCACTATCATTTCTGTCTCTGAAAAGCGTTGCCATAAAGAGAGTAAAAAGCATAATTCAATCCCAAAAGCTTTGCTTTCATACTGAAAAGTGAAAATGGAATAAAAAGGCAAGTCAATATAAACATTATGTGTTCCAGATGAATTTTACCACATGACCACAGCTGAGTGAGGCAGGGTTCTCAGAAATAAGTGACATAGATGAAAGAAATCCAAGCTATAAACCCTTTCTGTGTTATCTAAAAACAATGTCAAATTTTATCTGTGTCTCTGGAAAAATGGTAGAAGATGAATATAAGCTACTGCTGAATGCCAAAGGTGGCTTTGATGGTCAAAATGTTTGCCTTTTACTCTTTGCTCTGGGAATTTTGGGGTCGGTGGATAGAGGACAGCACAAAGAATCACAGTCCTTGTGTCAGGAAACCTGGGTTCTAGTCCCATCTGCACCTCACTGGTGGAATAATGGCCATGGGAGGATTCTAAACAGCCGGGTCTCAGACTCCAAACAGAATAGTGTAGGTAGAAAAGCCCATGGGTTAGTGAGAAAAATTCAGGACTTATCATCTACTTAAGTCACCCTTCTTTATCTGTAAAATGTTAGGATGATAATACCTACCAAAGAAATTTTGGCAAGGATTAAAGTAGGTATCCTATGTGAAATGTAGCGCACAGGAGATACCTAGTCAATATCAGGCTGTGCCTGTATGCATGTCTTGTGATTATAAGCATTTCTTTATCATGATTGAGTGAACCATTGGAGAAAGTTTTCTTGAGAGAGAAAAAGGATACATATCTTGCCCTTAGGATTTCTTATGTTAAACGATGGCCTTACGTCAGCTGTTGCCATTAAAATCAGTGGTTTATTTCATAAAGTCTTTCCCTACTCCATTGTCTTCTCATTTTTTTTAGGGACACAAGGGTTGACTTGTCAGTGTCTGATTCCACCTGAGCTTGATGGGGTGGCTTTGCTGTAGATTTGAGTGGGCTGGGTTTTGTGAGGGCAGTTCAGTGGTGTGCCTCTCCGTTGTGGGGTCCCGGCTGAAGGAACAGCAGCTAAACAAGGACGCCCTTTTCACAGTGTGAGAGCTGTACAAGACGGCAGGTTTGACCACTCAACACTTTTCCCAGCTCACGGCTTCTGCACTCAATAACAATATGTTAGTAAAAAAAATTACATGGCCAAATCCAATGCCAAGAGACAGCAAGTACATTCTGCATGAGAAAGTGTGTGTGTGTGTGTGTGTGTGTGTGTGTGTGTGTGTGAGAGAGAGATGGGGAAGAGGGACTCTGAAGTGCATTGTACTGTAATCTAAGTGTCTTGGTTTCCTGTGAACGCCATAACAAATTAGAAATTCAGTGACATAAAGCAAAACAGATGTACTCAGAGTCCTGAAGGTCAGATGTCTGAAGTGAGTCCGGCTGGGTTAAATGTGTTACCAGGGCTGGTTCCTCGGGAAGGTCTGGGGCAGAATCCGTTGCCTTGATGTTTTCCAGCTTTTAGAGACCACCTGCATTGCTCTCATGGTGTCTCCTGCGTGTTCAGAATGCACGGTGCGACGTCCTCAGTCTCTCTCCCTCTTCTGTCTCTGTTCTCAAGGCTGCCACTGCATGTGGTCTTCCTTTCTCCCTGTTGCTGAGGAGCTTTGTGCCTGCGTTGGGCCTGCCCGGGTTACCAGCTAATCTCTTTATTTCAAGGACCCACACTGAGTATATGTGCAAAGAGACTTCGGGTTCCAGAGATTAAAATGGGGACCCCTTTGAGGGAACCATTCACACTTGGCCTGCCATAGCAAAGCACAGCAGTCAGCGGGAGGCCGCTCTTCTCACAGTGTGGGGGCTGGCTGCAGGCAGGCCTTCTTACAGAAGGAGCCTCCGGGCTCTGGACTTGGTGAGTGGGCGAGCACTGAGGGTGGACCTCAGAGACCATCGTTTTGCTCTGACGTGATGGAATGATGTCAGTTACCGTAGTAGGAAGAGAAATCGGCCTTGGACTATGCTTTAAAAGTGGAATTTTCCTGCTTTCTATTACCTTACAGAAACATAGTTCTATGAGGTTTTATGTTTTTCTAAATGAATATTCATACTGTATATGTGGACATAGTGATTAAAACTTCAAAATTATTTTATATAGGTCATCAGTGCGGTCACACCTTGGTTCACAATGCTTCTTTTGCAAATGATTTAGCTCACAACCAAAAGTGTTCAGTAAAATTTTTCTTAGATTCATGGACTCTGCTTTGGGTGACAAACACGACTCTTGCCATCTTCCACAGATCATGGAATGAATGAATTTCGTGATTTGAGATACCCTTGTGTGTTGTATTATCTTAAAATACTTTTTGCTTTTTATGTTTTTATTTACTTTTTATATATATTCTATGTAGTATTTTGATACTTATGTATTTTCTGATATAGGCTGATGTATATATATATATATATATATACATATATATATACGTACATATATATACGTATATATATATATATATAATCAAATATATATATAAATACACATATATAAATTTCACAAGTTTGTTTTCACATTTTAACCCATGTATCTGACTTTAATGAATAATATTGATGTCCTCATTTTTAATCTACTAAAACTTACTTGTTTAGTTAGCAGTTACTGAGATATTTTCTTAAATAAATTCCTTAAACACTTTCTAAGGATTATGATCACAAGAAAATTAAAAGGTAAATAATTATTTCAAAGACAATTTAAAGTAGAATAAATAAATTTTAAAATAAATAAATTTTAAAATAGAATAACACTAAGTAAAATGTAATATAGAAGTGAATTAATAAAAATGCCTGTTATGTAGAACAGTCTAAAGGGCAAATCTGATCCGATGTAAATGTTAACTTCTGGTTTGTATGTCAATATATATATCAAGTATTAAAAAAGTGTCTGGCTTATTTCTGAAGTATTTTTCTTTAAATAAAATCCTTATAATATGAAATATGCTAACTATTTGAGAAATATTGTGTAGGTTACCGTGGGAAACCACCCTACTGATGATGCCCAAAGCCGGCTGTGAGCAGCGCAGGCTGTGAAGGGTTAACCCGGCAGCTGGCTTGTTTACAGAAGAGCTTCTGGCCTGAGCCTAGTGCTGAGGTCAGAGTGGCTGTCACCCAGATTCCCTCCCCAGAGTTAAAACTTCTTTACTAAAAAGACAAAGTTAATTGTTAACCACAACTTATATATTTTTCTGCTCTGTTCCAGATTCAAGAATGCTTTATCTCTTCCTTTCTAATCCTTGCTTCATCAGCAGTGTATTCATAGCAGCTCTACAGTCCTTCCACGTTGTCCTTTTACCTCAATATAACAATGATGTCACCAATAAATACTGACAGCTCTGGAAGTTCAAGGCCATTGCTTGTCCAGGCCCAGGGCTGGTCAAACACTGGATGCTCTGGTTCCTCATATCTCTGTCTCTCTACCTCTGTCTCCTCCCTTTGCATGGCAGCATGAGCAGGAGATGAGCACCCACTACCCGGGGCTCCAGTAACTTATTCACTATCATAATTTTGTTCATTAAACATCATAACTTTCCTTTTGAGTATTCAAAATGTGACATAGTGGGATAATGCTAAATTAAGTAACAAACTGTAACTAAATCTTGATATTTTGATCCCAAAATGGCAGCACAGATGACAGCTCTCCAATATTGGCCATCCATTTTTCTGTGTCCGATTTTAGGGAAGACAGGTTTGGCTTGCTCACCTTGTTGTTAAAAGAAGGAGATTTCAGGTGTGCTCTGTGAAATGAGACTTGAGGTCATCTCAGAGTCCCGGAAGTCCCTAACCCACACCACTTCTCACAATTTGAGCATTTCTGAGTTATATTTTAGGCCTAGATTAATTTTCAGTTTACATGCAGATATACCCTCTGACAAAGAATAAAGTAATTTAATTACTAAAATGCAATATTTATGCAATAATATGACTTTTTAAAAGTTAAATTTTAAAACTTTGCAAAAAGTTATCTATGGTCTCCTTCTCCTGTTGTCCATGGAAAGAGGAAAGCTTAGATAACTTGGGAAATGACCTATGATACCAAGAAGGAATCCACAGTAGATCTTATTTTCTCATGTACAGTTCATGTATAATAGAAGACAATTCAGTTTTGCTAAGAGAGAAGAAAGACAAAACCACCCAAACCTAAAATAAATAAATTAATTTTGCTCAAGAATTACATCTCTGTCTTGTCAGGTTGAGAGTAAATCATTTTTTATTGCATCTGTGAAGGAAAAACATGTGTCACTGTTAAAGTCCTTGAAGTGGTTCCAGATATTCAGATTGGGTGACTTGATCCGTTACAGGACTATGGATGCAGATCTGTTATGAGTTTGCATTTTAATCTGTGGAGAGTTCAATTTAATATGAGTCCACCAAAAATATATGCACACATCAGGAAAAGAAAAATAGTGTTTTTTTTTTTTACAACAGATGGCCTTACCCTCATATGGGGAACCCTAGAGGATGTCATCTATCACAGAAAATCAGCTATATTGCTGGTCCTTAGAAAAGAAATTAAAAATACATATACAGCAATCTCAGAGATCAAGCAGCAGTTCACTGTATAAATAAATGTCTTCAAGTGAATGACCACCACTTTGAAGACCTCTTGGAATTGTAGTGTCCAAGGGCAATTTTATTAATGTCATGATGTCTCAATAAAGTTAGTGTTAAAACATTTACGCACATTTTTCTGTTCCTGAAATGTGTTACATTTTTGGTTGATTCCGTACATTTTAAATGAGTCTAGGTGAGTGAACATCGGAGATTGGCATTGATGTAGGTGCAGCATGAGAGCATGGCGTGCATCTGGGCAACCAGCCTCTTCAGTTAACCCTGTACCATGAAAAAGTGCTGGATTCAAATCTCAGTACCATTACAAAAGAGAACAAGTAACTAAACAAACCAAACAAAAAGACCTTAAAGTCTGTTTGGGGGCATCTGATGTGTATAAGTGTGTCTGTGCCCTATAGGGACTTCTATACAATAGTGTTTGATTGTGCTGTGGGAGAATTCTGTGCAGCTGTGGTTGTAGAGAGTTCAGAGTGAAGTGTTAGCTTTAGTACTAATCAGATTTATGAAGACAAAAACAGCATGAAGTTGTTTCTTGAAGGTATTAGATAATCTTGCTCACATAAGGAAGTTTGGTGAACATGATTCTTAAGACGCTAACAACCAGATAAGTTCCAGAAAAGACCATTTAACAATAATTTTATGAAGGCATTGCAGCAGAATAATTACACGATGTCTCTCTTGCTTTCTAAATCCTGAGATACTCAGAGATATTAATTGTTTTTACTTGGTTTGCAGATCTTCTCCTGAAGGAGGAGGACCAGTACCTTTATTCTGTTGAAGCAGCTTAATACTCTGGTGTATATCTAGGTGTGGTTGTGCATACCTGTAATTCTAGCAAACTGGGAAAGTTGAGACAGAATTATTTTAATTTGAAGTGCAGTCTAGGAAACTAGCAACCTTAATGAACCCTGTATCCAAAAAAAAGTGCTGGATTTAAATCTCAGTGTCATTAAAAAAAGACAATAAGTAACTAAGAAAACAAAACAAAGACACTGTGTTGGTGGAGGAGTAGGGGACAAAGACATCATGTCCCTGTGTCCAAAGTGGGAAGGGGCTACCGTGTGTGATGTCGCTCAACTTCATTTATTGTAGACCTCCATAAATGGAGGTAGCTAATATTTCAAACACATTAAAAATGTATATAATGTAAATTTCTCTGAAGAAGGGGCTGTAATACCAGATTTACTGTGCTAGCCTTGTGATTTGTCAGTAGAACACTAACCTAGAGTGAATGGGTTACCTGAATAACCTGGTCACCTAGAGTGGAGAACTCTTAAACCTGGAGATGTTTCTAGAGATAATAAAGCAAACTATGCGAAGTTCCTCAGACGCGAGATGAGCTTTTGTGATGTTCAGAAAGCAGGGGCATATCTGAAGGCTTCTGGGCAGAATGTCCCACTTTTGAATGTCTTATGATGCGAAGAATCTTCTCCGATTCATCTCAGTGTGTTATGTTGCCAGCGCTTGTGCTGAGAGCCCTGTGGCTGCTTTCTGTGTACATGTTCTTTAGCGGCGAGGATAGGGGTTATCCCAGGGGCCTCCAGAAAGGCAGAGCAGAGCCCAGTGCTAGTTCTTGAGACTCTAAAGTGTAACTCTAGCTTGGTTAAATTCCCAATGGAGAATATAGCATAAGAAAAAGGGTTATGGTTGTATAACAATGATTATCTTTGGTTTCAAAACATTTACTTACAAAATGATCTTCAGGGGCATGTAATCACTGTGAAATTATATAGTGTAACTTTCCAATCAAGCTGTATGTGATCATCAAAGCAGAGAGAGGAGTGAAGTCAGTTCAGCTTAGGTTTGTGAGCCCTGCTGGTAGGAAAAGGCTGGCTTCTTGTAGTAGCTTGTCTTTTGTTGACTCCAAGTTGAGAATCATGAAATTTCCATGTGTCCCAGTTTCTTCGGATAGAAAATCAACACAATGACATGAATGTCTATCTCAGAAGACCTTTTTAGGAAGACTAAAAATGTCTTTGTAATTTCTACAAGAACGGGTTGTTAGTAAAAGGCATAATAATATTTAGGAATTCTTCCTGGCCTGAAAACTATGTTATATTGCATTCTTTGCTAATTCAGTGAGATTTTCATACAATACTATTTTATAATCGACACTTACTCTATGTTGTGTCTGGTACTTTACATAAAATGTGTCTTAGTATAGTATTTAATTTAAATATAACAACAAAATAATTATATGCAACTTTTATTATTCTGCCACCCAGTGAGATGAACATTTTTTATGCATCATCTTATTTTTTTTTTCCCAAAAGCAATTGTGAATCAATATATTGAGGATATAGTCTAATCTTCAGTTTTAGAGATGGGAAAATTGAGGCTTAGAGAGTTTGTAAGAATTGATCCTCAAGTTTATAGGTACCAGATGCGGTATTAAAATCCACCTGGGCTCTATCGCAGGGCCCAATTCTCTGTGGTCAAGCATGCTGTATTCTGAAATTCGAACCCCCAGTGCCTCAGCATGTGAAGTGGTCTTGGAGGTGATCCTGAATCCAGTGTGGCTGGAGTTCTCATGAGGGGAGACCACGTGGTGATCACAGACACCTGCAGAGAGCAGATCATGGGAAGACAGGAGAAAGGCAACCAGTTTTATATCGACTGAAGTTTCCAAAGAAACCAACCCTACTGACATCTCACTCTTACAGTTTTAACCTCCAAAACTGCACAAAAATTAATTTCTATTGTTTAACCTAACCAGTCTGTGGCATTTGTTATGGTAACCCTAGAAGACTAATACAATCACCAGTACATCTCTTTAATCACATCAGAGAGGAAAGATATCATCTCTGGAAATACTTAGTTGATCTGGGAAAATCACCAAGTTAAATACAAAGCATTCTGCTCTTTTCCCCCTCTCCCCAATGTCCTCTGTCCAGAGAAGCTTCTCAGATTTCCTGTTGTAGATTACCTTCTTGTTCATCAAGTAATCACTCCCCTGATCTCCGTGGCAGGGACAGCTCCTCACTCTGCTGTTGTTTACTTGTTCGTGTGACCTACTTTAGTCCCTAAGATGCTGGCATATAACACGTGGCATGTGGAAGGTAGACAGAAACATGTTGGAACCCTCAGTCTGCTTTATCTGCCCTTGAAACACACAGTGAGATAAACGGACCACATCCTGTGGCTTGAATTAGTTCGGTCCTGCTCAGCCAACGCGCAGCTAAGACACGGACCTGCAAAACAAATTTTTGCAGTTCAAAACTACTAATATTTGAGATCAGTTTATATATAATTACTGTGGTCATAGCTGATGCATGTTTTGCCATTTTATTCTGTGATATCTATTAGCATCTTTTATATCTGGGTCAGTATATGTAATGCAAGTCTTCCTCAGGAAATCTTGTTGATTGGAGAAAAAACTCATAACAAGCTTTTCCCAGCTATTTCCTGTATCCTAGAGCTAAATTTTAGAGATTCATCCAATTACATTTCATAGTTTATTGCACTTCTGGAATCTCTAAAAGGAGACTGGGCAAGAGCTGCTTCCAAAGATCAGGACAGCGAGTGTCATATTGTTCATAATTATTAAGGAGCAAACAAGGTGCAACCCATTAGAGAAAAAGGTACTGAGGAGGGAAGAATACATAAATACAGTGGAAAGCCCAGGACAGGGAGCTGAGCAGCGCTGAACACAAACTTCATGCTCTTTAATCTTTTGGGAAACAACTAAATAACCATCAAGAGCGGGGTGAATTAACAACTTGGAATCCATTGTATAATAAGATATCTGTATAGCACTTGTTATGAGTTGAATTGTGCTCCTCACTGAATTCATATATCCTAACTTCTTGTTGGAGAAAGAACTTTATTGGAAAATAAGGAAATGCAATCAGTTTAGTTAAAAGGATTTAATAATAGAATGGAGATCAACCACTAGTCCAAACTTACTGGTATCTTTATACAAAGAATAGCATGTGAGAAAAGAGAGACACACAGGGAGAACACCTGCGTTCTGGTCACATGGGCACAAAGGCAAAGCCCAGGTAAGTAAGTCCAAAGGAGCACGAGTGTACAGCCCACTGGCAGCAAAGCTCCATGGAGCAAGTTCACCTCCAGGAATCGACCTTGCCAAGGGTTTAGTTTCTGATATATGGCTTCTAGCATTGTGGGAAAATGTATTTTTTCTTTAAGTCACCAACTTTGGGATACTTTGTGGTAGAAAGCATAAGAAATGAATACTGCCATGAAGTGAGAAGAATTCTTTTTCCCGCAAATACTAGATGTTTCTCCTGATGAATCTCAGTAGATAAAGTTGACATTCGTTACATACGATGAAAGTCCATATAAATTTCCCCATACAAGAAGTTAACTTACAGAAGTTTAAGGAATCTAGAATACTCCTAATATGTTTCTCAATTGATTTATGGTTGTATAGGTCCACTCACTTTGAAATAGCTTGCTGAACTACTCTGTTTTCTTATGATATGTCTATTTTCTTACTTGTATTCTGCACACCAGGACAAACATTTGTTTTAAAAATATTCATGCAGAGATGTCATGAGAGAAGAGATCGAAACTAATGGACTTGGAAGCAGTACCGGACATTGTAAAAGAGTACCTGCGGAGGGCATGGGAGCTTGCCTAGAGTCCAGCGAAGTGTTGGCCTTGGATACGAAAACAGATACTTCTCTGCTCACCTGGAAGACTCTAGAGAGAGAACAGGAGAAGTAGGGGTTGTGAAAACCCATCAGTTTCTACTTTATCAGAATTCTTTTCTTTATCTTAAGTCAAATTGGAGTTTAGGATTCCAAAACATTGTTTTTGGCAAGCCTTTGCATTTTCTAGAATCCATCTAAAGCACTATCCGTGACTCTGGCAAAGTCAGGGAGTCATTGTGTCTCTATGACATGATCCTGTTGCTATGAGTAACTGAGTGTTTAGTAGAGAAAATATTACCAGTTAATAATAGCCTTGGTGGAAATAATGGCCACTGTGAGGCTTTCAGTGCTACACACCATCAATTCCCATCTGCTGAAATAGGTGCAGTTTGCTTTTTGAGCTTGAATGTGTGACTTTCTCCAGGCATCTCTGATTCTGCCGCACACCACGCATGGCAGACCCACACCCCCACTCTCACATGCTCTGAAAGAGTGTTCTACTCATCTCAAATGAGTAGAGAGAAATTTATGGTGTAGCCTTGTCATGATTTCAATGGTAGGAATAATGAATAAGTTATAAAGGTTACTACTTAATGGCATTTGTTAATAGTGAAATAACAGCAAAGTATAATTAGAGAAAAAGTGTAATTCATACTATGTCTTGGAGTCACCTTTTTCCAGAACCTCACTCCCCAGAAGCAAATCAATTTCTGGATATGTTGAACTAGTTTATCAAAAATTATGTCTGTGCATAACAAAAATGCCTTCAAAATATTCAACTCAGTGAATGGACGATGAGTTTGTTCCTTTATTAGTTATCTTTCGTCACTATTCATCCACTTAGCAAATATTTACTGAGTTCTTCACTCATCTAGTTCTTAGGGATAAAGACCCTGCCTAAGCCCTCGAAGAACTCTCAGTGTTTCAGTGAAGTTGTCTTTGGTAATGTCAGGCTCCCACTGAGTAGCAACAGAACGTCACTCGGAAGGAGCTGGATCGGATTCCGCGTCCTTCCGCCATCAGCCACCTTCCACCCATGTGGGGATGGGAGGTTGTGAGCCACCATGGAGGTGGGGAGCCCATTGTCTAGGCTTATGGAAAGGAAAAAATCTCTCCTTCAACATCTGGAAACAAGTAGCACCCTCGAGAGTTCCAGCCTATGCTTCCAGAAAAAGCCTGAAAAAACACTTGGCTACCATGACAACCAGCTGTATCAGATTTCTCCAGTTCTGTGGGAGCAGAACCGTCAGTGAGTGGTCCGGGTGGTAGGACTATGAATACGGGGTGGGGCTGTCTTTGGAGACTAGATCTCTCATGTCAGTGGTTCATAAGGCTCAGTGCACAGGAGGATTACTGGACAGATAGGGGAAAGGTTAAGGCCGCTCTCCCCTAGTCATTGCAATCGGTTATTGCCTACTCAATGTGATTCCATATTTCCAAAGAGAGAGGGCAAGAATTTGTATTTTTAACAAGCCCCTAAACCTGTGAGGACGAAGGTGGTCCCAAGATAGATTCCTTTTAAAGTAGAGACAAACTGCTATTTTGGAAATAATGTTCAAAGGCAGACACTGAAGCGGATAAACTGAGAGGCAAGGGGGTTATTGTAAGTTAGGATTTTGTGTGATAGATGAAAAGCCTGGAGAAGGGCGGAGAGTTGGAGAAGGGGAAACGGAGTTTGCAAGTATTTAGAATTTAGAGACAATGAAGCTTTGAGAGAGGTCAGATTAGGAGGTGGAAAATTTACAACCTTGACTATCCATATTACCTGGAAAGAGATTCTTGAACTGAAGAATTTTATCTTGCTATTACTTGGCCTGTCTGTACTGTCCTTCAGCCCAGCACTCACTCATGTCTGCTACATTCTTAGGTAGAGAAGTTAAAGTGAATGAAAGAAAGCTAGGGTCTGTGAGAGATGGTTCACGGATGCACTGTGACATCAATAAAACCCGTAACCCATGCAGAGATGGAGAACATTCTAATTTATTTCTGTTTGTGTGGTCTTTTCTGAGCACAGGGAAAAGTAATGCTAGGAACCAGAGTTGGAATGGTAGGAGAGGGCATGGTGAAGGTCTGTGAATTTAGGATTCCAAGAATATTGTTTATGGCAAGACTCTGCCTTTTCTAGAATCCATCTAAGGCACTGTCCATGTTTCTGGCAAAGCCAGAGGGTGGGAGACCCACTAACTATTTACCTGCATTTATTTCAGGGTTGCTGAAGCCGGCACAGTGGTTTGGCACTACATTCCCTAGTGATAACTGGGTTAGAATTTTCCTACCCATTATAATGTCTCCTGGTGAGTTCTGCCATGCTGGTTAGGGTCTTCCTTCGCACAAGCCTGGCTACCAATCTGCTCACCCTCATGACTACACGTGGCCTCCAACACACGGGGGGACGATGGCTGACCGTGGATGGATGTGGAATCTGAGTCATGATCTGCATTTTCCTTTGAAAGCATTCAGTGGAAGGTTCACATCCTTCCACTGGACTGAAACTGGCAACTGGACTGAAATACTGAGAGTCCTTTGAGCATGAGGCAGAGTCTGTATCCCCTAAAACTATGTGAGTGGATGGCTCAGTGAAAATATTAGGTGGTAAGTCCAGATCCAGGAGAAGAAAGAGACTAGCAGGAAGCAAATAGCTGGATAGTAAGAGTTCTTAGAAATAGTTCACTTGGCAGCTTTGGGTGAGGATGTGATGACGGGCATTAAAGGACTCTGAAGTGGGGAAAAAATCCCTGCACAGTGTGCTGTGCTTTCTCTCACAAAAGCCTGAATTCCATCTTCATGCCGGGAGAGAAGGGAGGAGTGCTTGTGAGTCACGAGGCTCAGCCTCACACCAGCGGAATTCTGGCCTCACCTGGTGCCGTCAACAGACATGTGGAGCCTCTGATTAAGAATAAGCATCTGATTAAGAATATGTTCTCTTGGTTTCTAAGTTACTTGCTAGATGGTTAGTTTTTATGGTAGCTAGGGTGAAGGTCAAGAGAACAAGCACTGGGAAGTATTTCCTATTCTGAGAGGTTAAAAATGAGCGGTGAGTATAAAAACAGATGAATGACTTGGCTCTTTCGTATTTGTCATAAACATATATAGCTCATTTTGATATTTTTTTCTTTAGAATGGAGATCAGGCTTCCATGGCCTGTGCAGTTAATTTATCTATATCCATTTTTTTAGGTATTGCTTAGTGCTGTTTTCTTGTTATGATAGGAGAGTTTTGTAGTTGACAGAGAATAGTCTACAAATCCAAAGTGATTTACTGTCTGGCTTTCAGGAGAAAACATTTGTCAATGCCTGATTTGCCAGATCCTCTGAAGAGCTGGGGTTACTAGCAGGTATTGGCTCAGTGATTGACTTCAGTAGAGATGCTAAATTTCATGCTGAAGGGGACTGATGTTTATCAGATACTTTCTGTACTTGTTATCCTACTGAGTTCCATGAAAGGGCTCCAAGGTGGTTATTCTGAATCTCTATTTCTCGGGAATAAGCGGAGGATGAGAGGTGAAGCAATTTTCTTGACTCTTATTTTGGTAAATCAGGACCAACACTTCAAAGTCCTGAGCCTAATATCACGTGGTTTGGACCATTTTGGTTCTACCCTGGAGCTGAGGGTGTCTCAAGATTGAGGCGGCCATCGAGTGGGATTCTTAAGGTGCCGAGATGCCTTTTGAGCTCCCCAGCACCACAACTGAGATCACAGCAGTAGAAATTCAGTCTTATGGGTCAAGAGGTCCCTCTTTGAAGCAGTAAAATACTTTGGTGAAGGTGAACATGCCAAGTCCGACTTGGAGCCAGTTGTGGTTTGAGAGGAAGTGTCTTAAGGAAATGAGCTTCTCTTTATGAGAGCTGCGTAGGGCCTGGCCAAGCAGTGGGGGTGGACTGCGGCACTGTCCAGCTTGGCCTGGACACAGGAGAGTAGAGCTGGAGGAGTGGGTGTCAGGAAGAAGGCAGAAAAGGAAAGGACTTGTGACCCAGCACAGGTCAGATCTGCTCTTCTTTCTTATGATTTTCTTGCTCCATTGGTGCTAATGAAAGTGATACTTCAACAAACAGATGATGGATATGATTTATTTTGCTAAATTTTACATTCTTGTCCCCTTTTCCTTGTGTCCGTGTGACCAGCCTCCTGTTGTATCTCCCAGTGGTCTCAGTACGCACAGCCTCAGTGCCCACAAGCTTGCCGATGATGAGCAGATGATGAACAGGTTAGCTCTGAGCAAACTCCAGAGCTGTGCTCTCGAGGAGGACTCTCCTCCCTGAGAGGAGGACTCCCCTCCCCAGAGGTCAGCAGAGCACATCTGTGGACTCTGTTTTCAGGCCCATTATGCATTGGTGGCATTAGTTAAGCAGAGACAGGACCTCAGATCATGTCGGAATCACATGGTTTCCAGTCAGAATGGAACTGGCGTGACATTTTGTGAGGGACACTGTGTTCTCTGCTCAGAGATGTTCTTGGGTAACAGGAAGCTTGGCACGTTTCCTTTCTGCCAAGTGATGATCAGGGGGTGAGCCGGGATAAGAAACTAGTTTTGTATTTGAGTGTCCAAGGAACTGGATCATGACCCCTTCTGTTGGCGGCGCCATGCTAACAGCAAAAATAACTTGCTTTTCTGTCTCACTTTTTGGTGAGTGACAGAAAGTGGTGCGTGTGGATAAGAAAGCTTCCATTTTCAGAAAGGATTTCCAAATAAGGGATCGAGTGGAAATATCACAGCGTAACACACAAATGTGTAGAATTATTACCCATTATTGAAAGTTTTTAAAGGAAAAAGAAATCAAATGACTCTATGAGAAGGTAAATTTATCTATTTTGGTGGAGTTATAATTAAATACAGAGACTCAACTTTTATAAAATAAACTCAATACATTAGATTTTTACAGTCATACCACTGTCTATATTCTTTAAAGAACTTCATTAATATGACAGACAAACATCCTTTGCATAATAAAACAAAACGAATTGAGACTTGTAGTTTGGGGCCACATGTCTATTCTTACTTATATTGGATAGTTTCAGAAGGGTCATTGCCTTTTCATGCTTGCTTTTCTTATCTGCTCAGTGAAGAGACCGAATTAGGCTTCTAAGTTTTCTTTTTTCTTTTAGTACAATTCTGTGATTCATTTTGGTCATGGACTGTGATCCACATTTGTTTCCCCCTTTTATCCTTCAGAGGTCATTTTCCTTTGAGCTGCTTCTTTAAAATTAAATTATTTTACTCAGAATCCATCAGCATTATTCTTCCCAGCCATTCTGGAATCTCTGTGAGAATCTTGGCTTCATGGAGTCAAAGATGAGTGGATTAGGGTCTTGCCTCTTACCTCAGACAGCTGTGACAAATTACCTTCTGATTCTTCTTCTTGTTTTCTGGGGATACATAGCCTCTCATCCCAAAGTCTTCCATAGGAATGTATACTGGCTTAATTTCATTGTGTCAACTGTGAGTAAAATATGCTATGAGTCTCTGCCACAGTAGGTTTGGTTGAGGGGACAGCTAGTCTGTTATTTTTAAGCCCATTTATTTGGGTAATACAATAGTCTTATTGCTTCTGCAACAGCGTGTCACGGAGCCCTTCCAACCAAAGCTTATGAATCATTATGATTTCATCAAGCTTGAGGAGAAGGAATGACTGACTGGTGGTGTGAATTGGCGCCAGAAAAGTCACAAAACACATAGCTCTGCTCTAACATTTCTGAGCGGTACATGTGTAAGTTTGCTTCAGGAGGAGAGAGATGGAAGAGGAAAGCAAGGAGGACAGAGGAAGGTAGGAAAGGAGAGAAAGATAGAGACAGAGACTGGTGACAGTCATGGTGTATTTTACAACGTCCTAGAGGAAGCAGCGATATTCCAGGCTGTTCTGAAGAGCCTGTTCGGAGTTCTCTTTATAACAGAGACATAAAGCAGGTATATCGCGTGCCTTTTGTCCACTGTAATTTTCTCAGTTCATTTACATTGTCTGGACAGCATAAAGCTAATGAACATTAAGCTTTCAGGTTTGAAGAACAGTTAGCCCAAGGGTGGAGGGCCACTCGAAGGCTTCTTTTATAACACCTCTTGCTCTGCTGAGAAAGCTTCTTCAGTGTTAAGAATGATTCTGGATTTGCTTGGGAAGTAAAAGTTAGTTTTTTTAAAAAAATCTTTATTGGTACATTAAATATACACATCATGATTGCACTCCATAATGGGGATTTGTACCAGTATAAGACACAACTTAATTCTCATTTTTTCCCATAGCCCTACCCACCCTACCACCCCCCCATATACATAAAATTTGTTTCCTTACTTTTTTGTTACAATCTCAACATTGTCCCCTAAGTTTATTGGTTCATTTTAGGTGCTCATTATGATCACGTAAGTTTTGGTCCTTGTTTTCTCTGCATTACTCTCCCCCACTCTATTTTTCCTTGTTTTCTTATATTTTTCCTTTTCTTCTTCCCTTTTCCAACCCGTGTCCCTACCTCTCCTACTACTTTGTACGTTGGCTTCTTATTTTACATTGTATCTCATACATTTTGGTCCTAGAAATGAAAGTTTAATAGTGGAGTTGTTAGAAGCAGTGGTCAAACTCTTGACCATAGAAGCTTGAGCAGCATAGAGCAGCATCGTGAGACATCTTCCGGTACAAAGGTCATCAGGGGCAGAATTCTCGCATGAACTGGACTGTAAGAAGTCAGGGCATAGTTAAATTTCTGCTGAATTTAAGTTTTTAATTTAGGTTTTAATTTTTATTCTATTTGATTTCAATTAAGTTATAATTTAATTGAAATTGTGTACAATAGTACCCCACGTATACTACTAATAAGTATAGGTTTCATGTTAAGACTTCAGGCTCAGTGTCTGGGTAATTTTGTCTACTGTATATATGCACATTGATTGCAAGGAATATTATGGAAGGAAACAAATGATGAGTCACGAAACAGATAGAACTGAAATTCAGAGGAAGAAGTCATGATCGTCTCTAGTTTTGGAATTATCCCTTGAAATGTGAGAAACAGAAAGGATAAGGAAATCTATGACCTTCTGATTTATTTGAAGTTTAGCTGATTTGATAGCATGATCTAATCCTTCCTTTTCTACACTGGTCCCACAAATGTTTCCTGTGTTTAAAAAAAATGGGAAACATCTAGGCTGTGTGTGGGAGGGAGGGCAGTGGGAGATGAGAATTCCACAGGGTTTGTCTTTTCTGTCTTTTAGTTATTTTGCAGTCCGTGCTAGTTATAAAGTGCCGATATGGCCATCTCATTTGTGATCAGTGCAGAACTCGTTGGAACTGAACACACCTTTTGGTCATTCAGCTTATAATTCCAAAATCCAAGGATGCTAGATAAACTCATATGCCATCAAAACTGCAGCCAGCTGTTTTCCGCAGTGACCATAATGTATAAAACAGACGTTTTTCCTGGAATGTGTTTTTCAAATGAAGAGAACACGTTAATTGTTACAAAATTTAAAAATGGGGAATTCAAATTGGATGGATGATTTGATTTTATCAGAGTTTAACATGAGCCTCACATGTGACTGAACAGTTTGGGGGGAAAGTGCAGTTGGGATTAATTCCAGGCAGAGATTTAGACTTGCTCTCACTGCTATTGCATGATTTTGACTTTTGCAGTCTGATGTACGTAGCTGGGAAAAGAAGCAAAAAAATCATTAGCTTCCAGTTTGAAACTGGAGACTGGCTGTGCTGAGTGACCCTTCGTCACCGGTGTGGGAGGCCGGCTCGGTCAGAACAAGCAGCCGTCTAGATCTCTCTCTCTCTCTCTCTCTCTCTCTCTCTCTGTCTGTCTCTCTCTCTCTCTCTGTCTCCCTCTCAGCTTTTAACAGCATCCTCTGGGCAGTCCTGCTGTTCCCTTCCTGGAACTCTCTCTAAGCGGAGCCTCAGGTGGAGGCTCTTCTTTCTGGCATTTTCCAGCTGGAGCAGACCCTCAGCGTCTCCACCCTCCAGCCTCCTTTCCATCTGTCTTCAGTTCATGCCATTCGTCTTCCCGTGTGGAGGCAGCTAGCGTGCACGACGTAGCCAGTGACCGCGGCCAGCTTGCGTCAGGCTCGTGTGCTTGGGAGGGACACCGTTTCATAAGCACTCTCTTTTTGGCTGGTTTTGTAACTTTTTTTTATTTTATGAAGAAATAAGACAAAATTTCATAACCAAATAATAAGAGAAGAACATAGTCATTACACTGTTTATCGTTATCTTCAAAACTGTTACTCCGAGTACAACAAACACCAGAAAGAGTCTCACAAAAATGAAACAAACAGATAAAAACATAAAAGTTTCTTTTCAACAAATTAAGATAAACTAGGAGTATAAATAAAACAAATAGCATATACAGTGAAACATTTTTAAAACAACAGACTATTTGGGGAGTTATTTGAACTTCTTCCCAACTTCCTTTTGTGTATAGTTCTCATATAAATGAAACTACACAATATTTAAGTTTATGTGCTTAACTCATTTCACTTGAAGTTATGTTCTCAAGATAAATCCGTTTACCTTTCTTTACGGCAGCACAGTATGACATTGTGTATCAATACACATTTTCCTTGGACATTTGCAAACATTCCTCACTCAGAATTTTTGACAAAAAAATAATGAGGCAATGTTTGCTCACTAGAACTTGTAACAGACATTTGACAACCAAGAGCTGTTCTGTCCCTACTCTGTCTGGGTCTTCAGCCCTCCCCAGACCCTGCTGGATACACCTCTCTTCTCCTGGGCCAGCCTACATTACTCCTGCTTCTGTTGTTTGTCACATACTTGTCTCTTAGAATTCTTCTGATTTTGAAGTTAATTTTAGTTTTTCTTTCCCAAAGTCTTTGTAGGCCTTTTCCTGATGCCTCTGTCATGAATATCCTTGGCACCTGTATAATTCTTGGGTAGGTTTTTGGTTTAGCTAGTAAAGACACTCACTTCCTGTCTAGAAGCATACATCTTTTCTCCTTTATGCTTTCTAGGTCTTCCAAAGAAAGTATTTCAGATAAAGACTGGATAAAAAGATGTGATTTTTATGTAAAATGGAATATTGCTCTGCCATAAAGAATGACAAGTTTGAGTCATTCATACTCAAATGGATGTACCTTTAGGACATACTCCTAAGTGAAATAACTAGGTCACAGATGTGTAAATACTGTATCTTTTCTCTGAACTGAGAAACTGAAAATGTATGTTAGATATTGTAAAATAGAAAATATTCAGGGGAAAATGTGGGTATTGGTGGGTAATGAGAGAAACGCTGTGATGGTAACAAAATAAAGGGAAACACAGCTTACGTATATCGGGGTGGGGGTTGCAGTGTGGATAGGGGAATGGGAAAAAATGAGAATCAAGTCATGTCATATAATGGTACAAATTTTCAGTGTTGAGTATGATCATGATATATATATATATATATATATATATATAGTACATATATAGTACATATATATACATATATGTTTATTTTTTTCCGTGGTCCACAAGTCAGGGTGTCCCACCTACCGCATTCACAATTCCTCTTTCCCTCATGCTCTGGAACCTGAATGCACGTGCCAGCACCTGGAGAGGTGGGAGAACGGATTATGGGCGGAAGCTTCGACCTGACTCGCTGCGTGTCTAGGAGTTGCACACGCTGCTGGCTCCAGGAAGCACTGGGAACAGCAAAGCTGTACTCTGCATTATTTAATTCCTTGGGTGCTGGAGTAGTTTCCTAGGACTGACTGTCATGACTAAGTGCTACAGATTGAGTGATCACTTGGTGGAGGGGTGTAGCTCAGTGGTAGAGCAGTTGCCTAGCGTGTGTTGTGCTGTGGGTTTGATCTCCAGCTCCGCAGAAATGAAACAACACAGAAGATCCTTAGAGAGTAAGGTTACATTCTGAAGTGCTGGGTAACTTTTTGGAACTGTTTAACCTGTGACACAGATCTGTTCTGTTTTCTGATCTTTAAAAAAACCTTTAGAACGCCCCATTCCTTTTTTATTTTTATACTGACCAACACTTGAAACATGAAATGTTACAAATCTTTAAATTATAATTATCCAGGAAATGTTTAGACATCTGGATTCATCAGCATAGTCATCAGAATAGGATTATCCAATAAGCAACCTTCTTATTCCAGGGTGTAGAAGTAGAAAAGGCATTAAGTTTTGAGTAGGCCTATTCTAAAATTCAACTCAACTTTTCACTTATTAGTTCTCCTTTCACTTTGGAGGCAACCATTTGTTTCCATGCAATGTTCTTTTCTTTTTAAATAAGAAATGTGAATAAAATGACAACTGGTCATAAAAGGATTGTTGTGAAGGTCAAAGAAGCATCTTAATTACCTGACTCATAGATAGTAACTGTGGCCATTATCATCCCAGAGCAAGTCTGCAGAGTCCTCGGCAGTAGCTGGACAGGTGAGCCGCTGAGCCTCCAGGTTGTGAGGTCAGCTTGCAGGTAGCGGATCTCTGCTTCTTTCATCCTTTCTATATGTCCAAAGTATGAAGGAACTCCATTTTTCTCTTTCTCTGTGTAACTTCCAACTATGGGTGTAAAGGAAAAATATTGTTTTCTCATATGTGTACATATGTTCAATATATATCATTTTGTTCATTGAATCTGACTTTTAAAAATAATTCCTCTAAGTGAGTGATATATATATATTTTGGGATTTTGAGTATTTTTGTGTATAAAGTGGGTGTTTGAAATGTGAGTGAATGATTTCAGACAGCCCCAGCATAACAGGGACTGTTCTTCTTGGTGTATGGGTGAAAAACGATAATTCTTCCACTACATTAGAATTTGAATTATTGATTGCTTGGCTATTCATGTTGGAGATGGTCTTCTAGAGCAGAATTTGTAGAAAGCAGTGTTAAGAGGATGTGCCTCTATATAATTCTGGTATATCTGTGTGAATCTTATGTGGCAAAAATCCCCTAATGTTTAGGCTAAGTTGGGGTTTCAAGTTGAATCTGGAATGAGCGTTCTTCTCTCATATGCCAACCGCACTGGAAGCCTCACTACCCAAAGAGTACCGTACGTGAAAATGGAGAACTTTATCCTCGCGTTTCTGTTAATGTGAAGGCAGATGTTATTCCTACACTGGCCTATTATTATAGACAAACTCGAATGAACTAAGAGGAGAATGCGCATCTGTGTATGTCAGAGAGCTGTAATTGTAAATAATACATATGCGTGGAAAGTATGTGTTCCTATGTCCTGTATTTAACAGTTGTAAAAAAACAACCAGTTTGTAAAGGAGATTTTGAAGACTTTTGCTTTTACCCCAAAGCAGCTGGAGTAGAATAGAATAATATGAAAGCCTGGCAGAGGAGAAGAGGAATCCTAAAGGAGGTTTAACTTGAAGTCAAGTTGAATTCGGTCCTTTTACAAGTGAAGTGGGCTAGAGGGAAGCAGCGAGGCATCCTGAATGCCTGCATCTGGTTTGATTCAAATGGTTTCACGTTGGTTGAGTTTCAAATGAAAATAAAACTTGTATCAAAATAAATGCTATTTAAACCATGTGAATTGGAGCCAGTGGAAAAAAAGTCCCTTCTCATAACCACAGCGTGTGATGTTCTGCTTGGTAAGTCATTTTTAGGGAAGGTATGCAGAAGTAAACCAGATACACCTGTGTGGTTGGGTTATTTCTTGAGGTTAAATTAGGTCGACTTTTCCTGTCCAGGATCTCAGTGGACAAACTGTTCAACTTTACCTGTTCGCTTTACTGAGTTTCTGTATAGAGTGGGAGGTTTCCCCACAGGTGCCACAGCGATGGGGGTTCATGCTCTGGGAGAGTTCACACACTTAACAGGAAGACACAAATGCGATGGGTGCTCTTATGTGGTAGACTGATTCGCTGAGCTCTCGATGAATTCACTGAGATCCCTTTCATGTGGTAGACTGATTCACTGATAAAAGAGAAGTAGTAGAATTGTTATTCACCTCCTCAGGCAAGAGAACCAGAGAAACACAGTCCTTTCCAGTGGCAAACAGGGTGATTAGAGGTTTGAAAAGCCTAGGTTTCTACTTTGTAGGATGTTAGGGATAATTCTTTCATAGTAAATCACAAAATACCTTGAAGCAGGATGCACCACAGAAACATACATTAATCTACTTGTATGATTGTTCACAGAAAGAGAGAGCCAACAAGACCTGTATATACGGACAGGAAATGTAGAATTTACTTTAACAAATTAATTCATCCAATTCTGCAGGCTTGGTAAGCTAAAATCAGCAGAGCAGGCCGGGAGGCTAGAGACCAGCAAGAGCTCCCGTCTGAGTCCACGGGCAATCTGCTGGAAGAACTTCTTATGCAGAAGACGTCATTACTTATTCCCTTAAAGCTTAGCATGAGGCCCTCTCCACCGCCATTGTGGAAGATAATCTCTAGTACTGTAAATTTGCCAGTGATAATATTAAGCCTAAAATATCACCTTCACAGAAACAGCCAGGATAATTGTTGAGCAAATATCTGAGGACCCAGGTCAGCCACCTGGCACATGGAATCGACCATGACAAAGTCATACGGGGACAGGTTGTCCCAGCAAAGGCAGCCCCTGTGCCATTCTGAGAGCTCTGATTAGCATGAGAGCAGTAAGGATGGAACTCATCTTTGCTGAAGGGCGGCTCTCAGAAGAGGCAAACCAGAGAAGATAATGAGCCGTGAAATGCTACTGCGAGGTCTCATGGAATCAGAAAGGCTTCCAAGCCCGGCCTTACAGAAGGTCTGGCACAGTGGACAGTTTTTCTTCTTCTTGATTCAAAGAGCTAAGCCTGAGGTTGGCAGAGCGAGAGCTGTTGAGGGGCTCATTGTGCCAGACTCGTGTCTCACAAACTAACCAACAGGCTTATCTGGTTTGGATAAGGTCCAAACGTGCCACTAACCGTCGTGTTTTTAGGCTCATTCCTTAGTGTGGGACTGAAGTGGGGGTGGTAGGACATGAAAGCGTTGGGGTCTAGGGAACCTTTAGGTCAACTGGGGCCATGGCTTTAGAAGAGAATGTGCGATCCTACGCTCTTTGGCTTTCTAGTGTGACCTCTTTTCTACGTGTCCTTCTACCTGGGGCAGCCAGTGGCAGAGGGGGTGGCACCCTAGAGTCTGTGATGAGCTGTTAGAACCCTCACCATCGGAGACTACAGGCTAAATAAACCTTTAAAGTGAGTAACTGCAAGTATTTTGTCATGCTGATGAAAAATGCACTGTTATACAGGGCATGCTCTTCCATGTTGGGGACCAGAAATCGGAGTGCATCTTAGCTCATTAGTGAAGGAATAGTGAATGGAGTTAGGGAGAGAACCAGCCTACCACTTGTACTGGGGACATCTCCCACCTCCTATGCTCTTCTTCAAATAATTGCCCTAAAATGTTGCACACGTACCTGGCTGTGTGGACTGAGGCCTCTCTCGTCACCCAGTGTAAAGTTCTCTCATACTCTCCGCTTTCCACTGTCTTCTCTGTCATGTAATATGAAAATGCATCCCCTGTTATGTAAGATGGTACTTTTAAGGGGGCATTTCTTCTGCATAACATTTCTTCTTGGAACTTGTCTCTATCTGACATGCCGCACATTATTCTAACTCGAGCTCTCGCTGGACACTGTCCTCCCTCACTCGTGTAAGCGTCACGAAGGTAGGCATTTCTGCTTGTTTTGGTAACTTCTATTCTTAGCGCTAAAGTAGTGGCTGGCACATAAGAGGCACTCAAAATACACTTACTGGATCAGTGACTAAGTGTTTCCCTTTTAGAAAGTGTGGGTGGGATGGAATTTCCTCCAGGAATAAGAGCACACTTTGGGAGGCAGAAAGCTTGCCTAATACCCCGCAGTTCCGGAGGCTGGGAGAGTTCTGCAGATTCAGTCAGCCAGTCTTTGAAGGCTGCAACTGGCATTTCAGAGACCCCAGTTCAGCACAGAGACCTGATTTCAACTTGCTCTGGATGCGCTTTGGATGGGGAGTAAGTTTTCTCTGTGGAATGACAGTCGTTAGTTAGAGGGAGAATAGATCAAACAGAAAACCTGATGTGTCTAAATGGTTTCTTATTCTTATTTCAGGCACATAGGTCTTCTGATAAGAGGAGAAACACACAATGATGTGGATTTTATCTGAGTCTTGTGTGCCCTAGGCAGGCTTTCTGGGAGTTGGCTGAGTCATGGGGGGTGCCGTAGCTGAATGTGATGTTATAGGGTCTGGTTGGAGGGCACGGTCACTGTGTCTCCCTCTCCTGGTGCCCACATTCTCTTTGCTTCCTGGCTGCCATAACTTGAGCAGCTGTTCTTGCCTGAGCCCCTATACCAGGCCTTCTTGCCTTGAAGCTAGATAAGCATAGGCTGAAATGTGGCCTAAAATAAATCAGTTCTCCATTAAGTCTTGGGTGTTATGTCCCAGCAACAAGTAAGTAACTAAGCAAATGGTGACAAAAGCAGGACTGACTTCCAAGACATTTTTTTTTAAACTTATTAAGAAATTGAGATAGTTACATCAAAGGCAAAACAATGAACAGAATGGACAGGTTTGAGAGTCAAACGGAAGTAAAGCAGAGAAAGAACGGGCAAGAATCAGAAGGAATGAGAGCAGTGGTTCCTAGATAGAGTGTGAATCTGAGCACACTCATGGAAGCATTCATCCCTGAGGCTAGATCTCCACCAGGCCCTGGAGGAAAAGCCACAAACCACCATCTCCAACCACAGAGTCTCTCACAGCCACGATGGGTAGATGGTGAGATGTTCCCATCTCAGTTTGAGGACTCCATTAGTGTCCCGGATGTTGCAGCTGCCTTGTGATATCAGGAATGTCAAGATTATTTAAAAATGACTTGCTTACCACCTGCCTGGAATAAGAAATATATGACAGATTAAATAAGATCGAAAGTTTAAAAAAATTTAAATGATGGATTTCAGGTTAAAACAAAGTTACAACATTGAGTTTGTGGATTGAGATTCACAGGTACTGTATATGACTATGTTGAGAAAAAAAAGTGTTGTAGGGCGAATGAAGAGCAAGGCATCTTTAGTCCTAACTTTTAGGGATACTGTATTAAGGGAGTAACACCTGAAATAGCCTCAAGGACTTGATAAAAGGACAGCATTACTAAGGGTGGAAAAATCAGGACTTTTTCCTGCTATCACAGCATAGTTGGTTGTTTCCGATAGTTGCCGGTTTCCGAAGACTTCTCTCCAATAGTAGCTCATGTAGTCCATGCGTCCTTCACCCATCTCCACATGTCCTGTGCCTCTTTTGATGCGCAGTACCTCCCAACAGTGCTCACGGTGCTCCCAGCTCGTTTAGCACACAATTCCCACTGTAAGCACAAGCAGTAGTTGGCACACACATACCCTTCAGTATCCTTGGGGATGGACCTACAGGATTCCCTGAGGACACCAAAATCCCCAACTACTTACATTTTATATAAAATGATACAGTGTTTCCATAAAATTGAGCCCATCCTCTTGAATGGTTTAAGTCATTTATAATTACTTATAATACATGATACAATGCAAGCACTCTATAGCTTGTTGTTATACTGTGTTTTTTAGGGGCTGATGACAAGAAAAACACTTATACATGCCAAGAACACATGTAAAGTTATTCTCCGAATAATTTTCACCTCCAATTGGTCCAATCCTCAGATGCAAAATTCATGGATACAGAGGGGGCAATTGCACAATTTTTGTCTTTCTTGAGGTACTCTTTCTTTTATTTCTCCTCCTCTTTTCTTCTCCTCATTTCACTCTCCCAGTAGAACTTTATTTAAATGTATCCCTCATCTTGTACTTTAACGTCAATTTTTGTCAGTCTTTACAACCAGAAACCTATGTAGATGTTGAAAAATGCACTTAGAGTTTGAAGTGGAAATAAGATTATAGATGTGCACATACTTGTGAAGAATAAATTATGATATTACACCCACAAATTAAAAAAAACTCAGTAGTTTTTCAGGCATGTATGAAGATAGTACAACAGAAGTAACATGAGGATCAAGTGAAACAGGAGTTGCATGGCCGTGGTGTCCACATAGGAGATCATTCATACATCTAGAGCAGCAAAAATACAGTTGTACTTTATAATGCTGCTGAAACCATTGATGGCTGAAACCATTAAGATGGCAGAAACCATATTAATTTCTGTTTTTCCATCTCAGGAACCTTTATGGACTTTTTGTCTTATTTTATTATCATGCCAGTTGGTTGACATGAACATATTTCAGTATATATTCTGCAAAAATAAAAGAATAAAAGAGAAAGCCATAAACATAAAAATTGAAAAGATTGTTCTTTGATATTTTCTTAAGCAAAATAACTTCATACATCTTCTTTTCATAACTTCATCCATCTTCTTTTCATTGGCCTGAACACATTTACCATTTAAAACATTTTCTAACATTTTGGCAAATCTATAATTCAAAATAGCATTACTGTTTGAGCAAAAGTCTAAGACTCCAATCTTAAGTGACATTTGTGCAGGATGGTCATTATTGACTTTTATCTTAATCAATTTCCATGGAATAAACACTCTTAGTAGAAAAAGGTGGCTCCTTTAGCCAAGCCACTGATGTGTGGTTTATGAGCACGGGGAGAGAGCCTGTCAGTGGTGTCCCAGTCTACACTCTGTTCTTCGGAGCAGTCTTCATTCTTGCTAGTGACTCATTTATGTCAGCAATTCCTGTGTTTATGACACAAGATATACAGAAAAAGGCTGGACAAAGAACCTAGGACTCATTAGCTTCAGGGAGGAGATAGATAAGAAAATTAAATCTTCTCCTTGAGAATGGATCCATTTTGTGTTTTAATATCACTGGGAAAGAGTATTTTCATCATAGTCAGAGCTCACTTACATCGTAATTTTTCCAAAGGCAATGGTTCCAAAACTTGAACACGCACACAGATGTCCTTGGCATTCTGCTCAAATGCAGAGTCCAGTTCTCCAAGCCTGAGATGGGCTCTGAGGTTCCGCGTCTCTTCTAAATTTCTTTTTTTTTTTTTTTTTTTTTTTGAGACAGGGTCTCGTTTTTGTGGTTCAGGCTGGCCCTGAGCTCAGCCTCAAACTCACATCACAATCCTCCTGCCTCTGCCTCCCGAGTGTTGGGATGACAGGCGTGAGCCACCATGCCCGGCACTGTGGTATGTGGTACTGGTTGCTGCTGGGGTGAGTCTCCACACCCAGTATTGTTATGTGGTTACTGGGGAATCGAACCCAGGCCCTTGCACCTGCAAGACAGGCGCCGGAACCACTGAGCTAACTCCCCGGCCCCTCTTCTAAATTTCTAAGTGATACCAGTTATATACATTCTTCTGTCAGTGTTGAGTAGTAGGATTAGTAGTAGGATTATCTTACATATAATCCTGAAATAAGAAATAAGATAATAAAAAGTGTAGCAAACATTAGAAGAACCAGAAATGCTACCAAATATTGGAATATTGACTTCATCTATGTCAGTAGCAATGATTTTGCTGGACTCTTTCAAAATATATTTGTCTCACTTCTATCTAAAATTTAGATTGTCTCAGGTTTACTCTAGGCCTCTGGGCCAATTTTCATCAATCAAAGAAGAATTAAGAATCCAATTTTCTTGAATAGATTGGGACTGCTGAGGGAATTCACATTCCTAAATAAATACTTGCTGTGTTTCTGGTGAGATTACAGGTTCCCAAAGCTTCAGACCACCTCTCCTATTGAACAACTCTTATTACAGAGGTGGAGTGTGTGAGCAGGATTCAGACCACAAGTGTGAGTGTTTACTTTTCCTTCTTTAAGGTCTGACTGCTCTGATTCATACCACTTGCAATTGCTTTCCCAATGAAGAAGGGGCATAAATCCTGTATTTATAGTTCTTAATGCTCGGATATATCATTCAAGGAAGGGTTCACCCACTCCAAATAGGACTGTAGGATTGCCTGCAGCCATAAAATTGAGTAAGTTCATAAAATCCCATTGTACAAACCAGGAAAGTGGAAACCACGGTAAATATTATAATCTAGACAATTTAAGCCATAGGAATTGACTATCCAGATGATAGAAGAATTGGGAAAAAATGGAACGTGAACATAGATGTAGGTATCAAAGAAAACTATTGGGTGGGTTGTGGCAGTTTTATTAGATTCCAAGAATAGTGTGGGCCAGTAGATACCGGGACAACAGCGGTCTAGTCCAGAGGAGCGAGAGACTAGGAAAGCTGTCCTAGCATTTGCTGAAGACATTGTCTAAAGGAAAGGGAGGCAGAGAGTTTCCTCAGGCTCTTCTGTGTTGCTGTTTGTTTTTTGACATAAGGGCTCCCTTTGTAATATAGGCTGGCTCTGAGCTCTCTATTAGCCCAGGTGAACCTTGAACTCCATTTTTTCCTTTTTTACCTTCAGTTTTTTCCTTCTCCTTTTTGCTTTCCCCTGCCCTCCTATTTTCCCTCCCCTTTGAAGATTTTCTTCCTTTTACACAACACCTATTATACATTTTGCACATCGTTTACACTGTGAGTTTCTCACTCTAGAGAAATGATGTGGCATTTACACAGGTGTGTCTTATTTATTTCACTTACGAGTGTCACCTCAAGGTGCATCCATTCAGCTATAAATGTCTCTGATTTATCATTAATTTATGGCTGAGCAACACTCCATTCTATTTTTTAGAAAACACATCTTCTTTATTCAGTTTCTAGCCGATGGGCATTTGGGCTGTTTCCAAGATTTAGCTGTCACAAAAGTGCCAACATCCCAGTGGCTAACCTGAGTAGAAAAGGAGGAAGCCACACACGTAGAGATGGGACCTCCAGCCCGCAGTGTGCACCTCACATGCAGAGTTACACGGCAGACAGAGCGTACAGCACGAGCCTGAGTGCGACGGAGCGATCCTGGCCACCCACGGTCACACACAGATCCCAGTGCATGGCTGGCTCGTCTGTGCAAAACGAGTGATGTTTGCCCTGCCTGCCTCTCCCTGCAAGCAGCCCTGTAGCCGAGGCGATGCCTTTTTCCTTCAGCTTCGTTGTTTCTCGCTTTCTCCTCTTGGCTGGTGGGCGCTGCTGTACAGCGCTGCTGTAAGCCAAGGACACGTGAGTCACAGCAGAGGATGCTGCGGTAGTTTCCTACGGGTCCGTTTCCCACACTGGTGATGGAATATGGCAGCGCCTGAACTTGTTTCCCTTTTAAATCTGAAAACCTCAGGATATCCTAACACTTAGAATCTATGGAAAAGTCCAGGCTATTCTAAGGCTCACTAAAGGGAATTGTCTCTCTCTTCACATTTTTCTAAGAGTACTGGAAATTTGGGAAGCTCTGATAATTTCTATTGGTTAATTGACTCCTAAAACAGATGAAGTCTTACTTTGAATGACTACATTGTGATATGGCTAGATGTGCATTTTGGAGAATATTCAAATATTTCCCCAGGAACTTTTCTCATAATAAACAATGCTGCTATGGCAACTTAAAATACATTCTCATGGTGTTTAGACAAAAATTTCTTTGTGGTTGATGAGTTAATAATTTTCATTAGATACATACATGGAAATTATTACTTATTATGCCTGAAAGTCATATTTCTTTTTACTTTATAGAAGTAAAGATCATTGTGTCAATAATTTAGCTTCCAAATCCAGTTCCTCAGGACAAAGATTTGTTGAGGTTAAGCATTATTTTTGTTAACCCCAGGATTGATAAATCTAAATGAATAAAGAAATCTTAAAATATTTGTTATGAAGAAATGTAGGTACTTTAGTTAAAAATACTTAACCACTACATGATATTTACTCAATAGAAGCTTATAATATGGAAACTTTTGTATACACAAACTTAACATGAAAGCCAGCATAGAGGGCTGGGGATTTAGCTCAGTCGTTCCATCTCCTGCCTCGCAAGTGCAAAGTCTATAATTTAGTCCCTGGTAACCACATATAACAATGGTGGGCATGGAGACTCACACCTATCAGCAATCAGTACCACATACCACAGTGCCGGGCGTGGTGGCTCATGCCTGTAATCCTAGCATTCAGGAGGCAGAGGCAGGAGGATTGCTGTGAATTCAAGGCTTGCCTGGGCTACATAGTGAGCTCAGGGTGAGCCTGAACTACAAAGAGAGACCCTGCCTCAAAACCAAAACCAAAACCAAAACCAAAACCAAAAAAAAAAAAACAAAAACAAAAAAAACCCCCCCAAAACCCCAAACCAGCATAGAGAATGTTGTATTCTTTTTAGTAAATAAGAAGCACTATGATATAGTTACTCTGTATATTTAATTGCTATATATTATCTAATATATTTTCTAAAAAATCTGAAGCAGCTATGGAAACAGCTTTTATAAATGAAGTGACAGGGGTTGAGGAGATGGGAGGGGGTTAAAGAAAGAAGAATCAAGATATATTACATATGGATACAAATTCTCCACGATAAACGTGGTCATTATCTGTATCTAAAACGTACCAATAAAATTAACAACAACAAAAATTAAATGATTTTCTCAGTGCCAGCCAACAACTTTGTGGAAATACAGAGTGTGAATCATACACACACACACACACACACACACACACACACACACGCGTGCATTTTGTGTCAAAGACTTTCCAGGGAATTCTTTTGAGAAGAACCCCCGGAGGATCTTGCTCACCCAGAACTGTCTAGGGAAACATTGTTATTAGAAGGACTGAGAGGCATACAGAATGTAAGTTTTGCAGCCATGGAGGCTTTCCTCAGATTTCAAAGAAAAATAAGGAAGGTCAGGAAAGTGTGGCATAGTTAGCATCCCTGTAAATAGCTCCCCATGAATTGATGGATCAAACTAAGAGAATGAAGCTGAAAATGCAATGGAAACTCCAGTAAGAGTTCAGACATTCCTAGAATATGCAATGCCTTCCAAGGGTAGCAAATCCAGCCCGAGTGAGGCCATGTGACTTTGACCAGTAAAACTAGAGAGGCAAGGGTACCCCAGGCCCTGAAGGTCCACATCCCACCATGTGTGCTCATAGTGCTCCTTAGGAGAACTGGCACTTAGTGGTGCCTGTCTGGATTTTGTCTGTCTTGGCCCAATCTCTACTTGCTATTTTCCCATTTCTCCTTTTTTGGAATGGGAATGTGTACCCTGTGCTAATATATCTTGGGACTTTATAACTTTCTTTTTATATTTTTACAGGGGCTCATAACTAAGTTTGCCTTGAGTTTTGAAGGAGATATTAGATTGTAATTTTTGAGGTTGAGGTAATATTGGGATGCACTGAATTCTGGAGGCCAAGGGGTGAATGCTAGAGTTTGAATCTGGAATAACCCCCAAAAGATGTGGGTCCTCCAAAAGTCCTCAGTTTGGCACTACTACAAGTTGGTGGAATCTTTAAGAGGTAGTACCTAGTGATAGGTATTAGGTTGTCATGAAGATGCCCTTGACAGTTTTGTGGGGTACTACTATTTTTCTCTCTCTCTTTTTTTTTATACCAACTCTGTGGTAAAATGCTTTCCTAGAACATGGACTCGGGCTGTGATGTGATGTAGCCTTTCCCCACTGAGTCCTGAAAACAACATGTCTATCAGAGTATGGACTAGAACTGTTAAAGCCATGAGACATTGACTTCTTATTAAATTGATTATCTCAGGGATTTGATACAGTAACAGAAAATTTATAACACTGTACACAAATCACAAGGTTTTATAAATTTTACATGTACAGTTCATGAACTTCATATTGTGGATGCTACTTCATAACACTGTTCACTTCAAATAATAGAACATTACTAACACATCAGAAGGTATTTTCATTTAATCACCAGAGTCCTTCTCCTCTAACACAGCAATTACCCACACATAACACTGTACATTTTTTCCTTCTGTTTCTCTCTCTAACATTTCTACTCTAGACAGTCTAGAGTTGAATCAATCTACTTATGGATTATTTCAGTTATTGCATTTTCTTTTTAAATTTAAATCTTTATTGGTACATTATGAATACACATCATCATCGCATTCAACATTGAGAGGTTGTACCAGAATGTGACATGACTCGATTCTCATTTTTCCCCTTCCCCCACCCTGCATCCCCCACCCCCTGTATACATAATCTTTGTTTCCTTTTTTCTTTGTTACTGTCACATTCTTTTCCCCCTTGTTATTTATCCTACATCCTCTTTGCTTTTAAATATTTTCTATTTCATAATATCAACTATATATACTACAACTCATTTACAACTTCATTTTCTCAGATAATTCCATGACAAAGAACACCAGAAATACTTCACAAATACAAAATCTGCGCTCCAGAACATTCTAAAGACTATCTTGGAGAAAAATAAGGAAAGTTAAAATCCATAAGACCTAACAGAACAGGAAACTGATGGGAAATAAGAAACTGATGGGAAAAGAGCAAAAGAAGAGTAACAGCCAAGAACAGGAAAACATGGCGGCACTAAATTTGCCTACATCAGTCATAACCATTAATGTCAATGGACTCAATGCGCCAACTAAGAGATACAGACGGGCAGAGTGGATCAAGAAGCAAGATCCTACAATCTGCTGCATACAAGAAGCACACCTAATTCAGAAAGAAACCCACAGACTGAAAGTAAAGGGATGGAAAACAATACTCCATGCTATAGGAAACAACAAAAAAGCAGGAGTCATTGCATTTTCTAAGACTAGTACTAGACCAATCTTTTGTTTTCTAGTACTATTTTTTTAGGATGAAGCCTTTGCAATAAATTTTATTTTGGGGGAAATGAAATGCTACATTTCCCCTCCATTTTATTAAATGGAAGAAACACAGTTACTATAAATTCCATTTCTAATAACTGATTTTTGCATCTCACTTGGTCTGATTTTTCTTTCATTTTTATCACTTTATCAATTTTCTTTGTATACCTTGTAATTTCTGACTGAATGTCAGATACTTGTATAAAATCTTAGAGATCATCTGACCTCTTGGCTGGTATTATCTTTCTTCAGGCAGAATTTACTTTTCATTTTTTTGGAAGACAGAACAGCAAAAATCGCCTTAATTCACAATGAGCCTGAGCTGGTTTGAAGCTGAGTTTTAGAAGAGATGATTTCTTTCCGGTTCGCATTTCTGTTTTGAGTTGAGTTCTTTCCAGGGGCTTAATAGAAGCCGGAGCTTCTTGTTGTTACTGTTCTACCTAATGGAAAGGTTAAAGTTGTACTTGGTGTTCAAGACTAGTTCAGTCTCTTTGTCTCTCATTTGCTTAAGATATGGCTAAAAATCAAAAGAACATAGAAACTAGATCGTTAGCTTGAAATTGTGTCCTTTCCTTTGACAGGCTCTAGTGTATCAAGGTTTGTCTGACTTAGCTTATCAATGCTTCAAAATTGTACGATTTTGTCTTCAACTGACTTTCGGTGGAATGGTTAGTATTATGTGAGGTGGAAAATTATAAACTGGCAAATTAAGCAAGAAAATGTCTCTGTGACATGATGGACATTTAAAAATAATAAATCACAAAAAATTTGATAATGTAACATTGGAGAAATGACTTCAGTCCTAGAGCAAATTACACAATGATAGGCTCTTAAAATGAGATCTTTGATGAGCCAAGGCATAGAGTTATGATTCTTCAAATTTCTCATGACTGTTTTAGGGTTTCCAGACCAGAGCAATAGCAACAGCTAAATCAATTTTTTTGGAAATGATTATTTAAAAGGTCACTGTAATTTATTTCCTCCACAATAATGTATTTTTTTTTTATTGCTCAACTTTAGCACTCACAGCAGCAGATGATAACTGTCTGTGGAGAGGGGAGAAAGAAACATACACAGATGATAATGCATTCTAAATGTTATCCAAGAACATACAGTTTTATTTTTCATGTCAAAGTATTGTTAATTTTTTCATACTTGACTACAGGGTCATAAAAGTTAAAACATCATGTTGCATAAGAGTAGCATAACATATGGTCATGGTACTCTAGATAATTAAAAATGGTAGACTTTGTGGGACACCTAGTACAAAAGTTGAAAAAAATACAATGAGAGCACATTTTGGAAGATGAAGACTGAAAAATCTCACCCTCATTTAAACATCACTCTTCAACTTTAGTAAATATTCCTTTTCTAAGAATCATAATATGTTGGGAACTGTGGACAATTTACTTGGACTAACGACTTGCTTACTTGGACTTTCAGATGTCTGCCCTGCCCTGTAGGATAAACTCCTGGGATTATTGCAGACATCTGCCCTGCAGTGCGGGATTTTAAACTAAATAGTAAATAATCCTGCACTAGGATTATTTGCCTTGAGATTTACTGGGATTTAAGGATGTCTGCCCTGCCCTGTGTAATCTTCAACTACAGGGATTATTGTGGGACTGCTGTGTTTAATGCACACTAGGAATATGGGTGTGAAGGCTCCGTACCAAATAAAGGTGCAGGCAAGTTTGAGTTCTAGGTTCTTCTGCTCCCCTTCTGCTTTTGCTGTATTTGGCCTTTGGCTGCTGCTTTCAGAGTAGCAAGAGTCGAGCCCCAGCTCAGCCTTTCTCTCAAGATTCCCACTTTGTCGTTTGTTCATTTTTTTGGTGAGACTCCCGGGAGACTGGAGTTTGCCATGAGAGTTCTGGCTGCATCCTCTTCCCGTGTCTTCCCCAGTCACATGGTGTTATTCGGTTAGTTTTCAGAGTGCTTCATAAGAAGTGTTTGCAGTTATACAGTGTTCCAAAGTGGGATGGAGTGGCATGGATGAGGAAGTCAAGTAAAACAGTGGAGAAATCGTATATTGTGTATCTGTTTTAGGGTTAAATTTATTTTCTCGTTCTTGTTCTTGTTCTCCGTCATCATCGTCATTGTCATCGTCGTGTAATGCCCATGAATAGTGCCAGGCTAGACGAAATCCTAATGACAGAGAATAGAAGACTGAACGTACCTGCTAAGATGGCCCAAATCTGAGCATCCTGTTAATTTCAAAGGATTGAGTTGATTTTTATTTTGCTTTTTCACCAAGATTAGCAAACAAGCCAGTCTTCTCTCACATATTGGAAAAATTAGTCCTCAGAATTTCAAAATAGAGTCAATACGATCAGATGCTCAGTGTCCTACATTGCTGACCTAGTTTATCTTCTTTCTCTTCAGCTTCCTTGTAATTA
>PVIR01004064.1:0-75062 GCA_004026965.1 Petromus typicus
GTCACAAGGAAGCATTTCTCAACGAGCTGGGTCATCATGATCGCAACAAACTCTGTGTGGAAGAGAGAAGCATCAAGACAGGATTCTCCTCAGTTCTTCCCTGGAGGAGTTTCTGGGGCCAGGACGGGCCTTCCTTCTCCTTCCTTCCCCAAGTCTGAGGACAGCTGGATCCACATGGGGGCCTCTGTCAGGGAAGGGGCTTTTGTCGCTCTTCAGCAGGGCCCATCAGCGTTGACGGCCATGATGGCCACCATGCCCTCACAAGGAAAGCACACTATTTTTTGCCTAAGAAGAGGGGAGACCCCAGTTTACTCTGTTTCACATATTTTAAAATCCTAAAAATATAAATTTCTTTAAGGAAAGATATTTTGAAAGCTGTCGGCAATGGTGAAGCTAGACAGGTTTTCTGTCAGGATTTTCCGTCTGATCTTCCCTGCTATTGAAGTGCTTTGATCAAACAGCATTGTGATTAATTTCACCTCAAAGTCGTGTGCCCTTCGAGGTCTGTTTACAGTTCCATAGGCTGATGTTTATTCTGTCGGTTAAATTGTCTTCTCTGAGGCCTGTCAAGAAAAGGAAACACACTAACCCCAGCAAGACAAATGAGGAACTTTCCCAAAATGCTTCAGTTCTTCTTCACAAACAGATTAAAACAAATTTTAGGAGGCAAGCCTCTACTTCTGTGTAAATTTAACTTCTCTTGTTTTGCTCTTTAGGTTTTGGATTGTTGTTTTTGACTTGAGCCGATTATCAGATACTTTGAAAACTTGTAGAGGACAGGCAGTCACTCCATCTGCATTACTGAGTCTGTCTGGGGTGCTGAGCAGGAGACAGAAGACCAGGTGGTCTGCGGCCTCCATTGTAATTCTGGGGAATGAGGGGCATGGCCAAGAACGCAGAGGAGGCAGGGGTGAAGGGCAGCTCTGGCGGCCATCCCGGCACAGCCCTCCCTGCCGTGCTCCTTCCTGCACTCGGCCCTGCCCTCGGGCTGGTTTCCGGGTGCCTGGCTTGCTCTCTGTGATTGCAGAGCAGCCAGTCTCTGCACGGATGGCTGAGGGTGAAGTGTTCTGCCCGCAGAGGGTGGGCGGAGTAGAAACCCGTGTGGGCACACACAAGCCCGCAGAACAGCAGACGCCAGGGCTGGCAGACCTGTGGGGAAGAAGCGGTCCTCCCTCCGCTCTTCCTGTAAGCAGCACTGCACGGACCCTGTCCATGCAGGGGGCAGGGGCTGCTTGGGTTTGGTGTAAAGTTTGGATGGATTTCTCTTTTTATTAGGCTTGAGTTCCCTTGCAAGGACTCATTCTGGCACCTCAGCCGGCTTACAGTGGCAGGCTGGCACCCACTATGGACAGTCGGCAGCGGAGGAGGTGGCTGGGTGCGGGGAGGGCCATCTTCAGCAGGCTCTGCGGCTGTTCTAGAAGCAGAAGGACAAGGAGCTAGTCCAGGTGAGGCCGGCTCAGGTCGCACCGTGGCTTCTGACGTCTTCCCACAGCTCTGCCGTGTCTCATGATAGTCCGAGCCGAGACAGGCCGTTTGGGCCTTCACGGAGCGGTTATGGGAGACTCACATCTCATCGGGCCACCCGCTCCACACGGCCTTCTGTAGCGTCTGGGGTCCTTTCTGGGATCTCATCTGTGAAATGGTACAAAAGCACCTCAGGAGAGAATGTATTTTGTAAGACCTAAAAGTACCATTAACCCAAAGCACCAAGCGTGTAGACAGCACGGGCAGCCTTGTGAGCCGGGGCTCTAACATTCGAGTGTTTTACTGGAATCAAAACCACCCTGACTGTTGGGTGGTCCGTTGTGGAGGCCAGGCACCAGGGCAGAGGCTGGTTTATGCTGGTGAGGTAGGAGCTTTTCATTATGGGGCTGGACATCTGTTGTGTGTGAAACACCAGTGCCAGGCAGAGGCCCCGAGATGCAGTGGCCCTGAGGGCAGGGCCCAAGTGCTCTGCAAGCATTCGGCCACTGAGTCCAGCCCCAGGGTGGAGGCCCTGGGCCCCACGCCGAAGCTCGGAAGCAGCAATGTGGGGAGCTAAGGTCGAAGAGAGGAGAGGTAGGAGAGACGGTCCGTCTCACAGGAGTTCTCGCCTATGACCTGTGTGGGTACGTTTATTTACCTGTCCTGTTCCCACCTCCGGGAGGCAGCACACCTTCCCTGAACAATAGCGAGGGGCAGGGAAAGTGACCCACCCTGCAGTCACTGCTCTGTCCCGCTCAGGGAGAGGCCTGCCAGCTTCACGCGAGCCAGGCTCCCCCAGCGGAGAGGGCTCTCGCAAGCAGGTAAGAGATGGTGCAGAGGGCAGTGCACAGTCATCAGCCACGCATTGGAGGGAGAACAGTAGATTTACTTTCTGCACTTCTTTTGAGCACCTAAGCTCACGTGAGCCCCTAGGACACAGTTAGAGCTCTGTCCCTGGGCCTTGACCCTGCTGTGGCTCCAGCATGACCCCCTTCCACATTCCTCCCAAGACGTACCTTGGCTAACTGGCCCGGAGAGACTCCACTGTACTAGCTGTTTTCTGTATTTGCGTGCGGTTATTTTTACTGTGACATGCTTGTAGACAAGCCACGGAGTGCTGGCTGACCCTGGAACCCGTGGCTGCTCCCCTCCCGTCTTGGCTTGCCTCATTCCTTCCTGTGAATGTAAAGCTGAACCGTGAATTTGATGGGCTTGGGGCCAAGGGGTCAGTGAAGCACGCTTGGGTGCGTCAGGCCCTGTCTGTGCACACTGCCCCTGGCGCCTGGCACGGCCCTTTCCTCTCTGGCATGGTTCCCTTGCCCTGCTTCCCTGCCACCACGAACTGAGAACGGGTGCTTTGCGGCGCTCAGCTCATCATCCACAGGCCCCCCTGAAGCCATGAGTCAGAGTAAACCTCTTCTCTCTCAATTCTATTTTTTTCCTTTCAATGGAGGTTGAACCCAATTCCTTCGCACTGAGCTCTGTCCCCAGCTCTTTTACTTTTTTTTTGAGACAGCGTCTTACTAAGTCATTTAAGTTGCCCAAACTGGACTCAAACTTTCAGTCTTGCCTCTGCCTCCCGGAGTACCAGCATTGCAGCTGTGCCCCTCCATACCCAGCTCACCTCTTCTCTGTGAGTGTTGGTGTTGGGTAGTTTTTCCTACAAGGGGAAAGCTTCCTAGCACATTGTCCCCCAAAAGACTTCCATCTCTGTCACCTCCAACTTCTCACTTTTCACATACCTTTTCTTTGTCTTTCCATAAACTCTAGGTGACCAGACTAATTTTATTTCACTCACAGTCTTAATTTCTCCCACCAGATCCTTGCACTCAGCATGCGGTTGGGCCATCGTAAGGCCTGGCACATCTCAGCTGCTACATAGGCATCTCGTATAGTGCAGAACAAACTGTGGTATGGTTTGGAAGAGGGACTGGGGAGAGCCACGCGACTGGCCAGAGTGGGGTGCTGCCGCCCTTGCCTTGTTGGTTCCTCATGCCATTTTCTGAGTGATACAAAGTGTTTTCAGGTTTACAAAAGCTGCAGCATTCTCCACAATTAAAGAAATGTCTTTTAGAAGTTATGAAAAATTACATTGTTCCACATAACTCAGTTTTGGAAGAAAAATGCTGTTATTGTTCTACACTTCATTTGGGTGTCTTTGTGATCCCCAACATCCACAGAGAGCAGACCCTTCATCTTGGAGGTTGAGGAGGCTGCTCTGCACCTCTCAAATGACTCAGTCCTGTGTGATGACGGAGACATGTGTACTGTTCCATGAAGCAGCCCCTGGCTGGGACTGGGCTCACACAGGTAGTTACTGACGTGAACTTCATTTAAGTTAATATACATTCAAGTCTCCATTGGTGACCAGCAGAGACCGCACTGGGAGAAGCAGCTGTGGGCAGTGTATGTGATGGGTCTTGTTTGCAACTTGTACTGGGAGTTGCCATCTGCCACCATCAGCATGATTCTGTGCCCAGGGAGACCCCCTGCTCAGTGGCCCCCATGGCCGGTCCCTGACCTGTGACTTCAGCTGCTCCTCACACGCATGTGCAATTATATACTTGAAATGTAGTGAGTCAGAACTTAAATGTATTGTCAGTACAAAGTATACACTGGATTTTGGAGATTTAGCACAAAAAAACTAACATCTCATTGTTTTTAATATTGACTACAGGCTGAAATATATTTTTAACATATTAAGTGAAACTTTGAAATTAATCTTACCTACTTTTTACCTTTTAGATGTGGATAGAGAGGTAGGACATCAATTTGAGTGGCTCAGGATTGTGCTAAGTTATACTTCTATCAGACAGCACTGCTTGAAGGCATTCACGAACCTCACTGTGGAGATACATCCTTTGCCTGAGAGTGTGGCCGTTCAGATGGGCCAAGGGCCACTGGGGTAACAAACCAGAAGGGCCTTTCAGAATGTTACTTTACCACTCCAGCAACTGGTGTCTTGCGGATTGTGCATCTGTGAGCCGGGGCTGGGTTCTTCACAGCCCAGAGTGTGCCCAAGAGTCCGCGAAGCCGGGGGAGGGAGTGGGGGCGCAGTGGGTCGCGCTCGGCCACAGGCTGGGACTCGGAGGGCTGGCTGATGGATCTCACGTCACCTCTAGGCCCAGGCCAGAAATTGGACCTTCTGTCTGTTGTCCCAGACCCTGGCTCTTCCCGTTTCCCTGGAAAGCACAATATGGACTGATGAGGGTGGCATTTTCTTTCTGTTGTCACCTAACTGTGCAGGCCCCAGGGGAAGCACAGAGGGCCCACTTGAAAGGCAGAGTGATTTTAGAGATGGCAGGTGGTCAAATGGAAGATGTAACTCAGAGGAGGTAAGCTTCTTCCTTTGGTGCTCTGGGATGGTCAGTCGACACTACATCCAGTGGTTGCTCTTCGCAGTGTCCTAAGTTGCTCTAACCAGAATAGAGAGAGCAAAACTCCTCAGAGCTGGCTGGAAAGACGGGGCATGCAGCCAGAACTGGTACCTTGCTCAGTGAAGCAGGTGCAGGAGCCTCACAGAACATGGCCAGGAAGTTTGGGGAAAGTCAGGGTCCATGGAAGTTGAAGGTCGTAACTCGAATTTTGCTTTAAATGCCTGTCAGGGAGCCCTGCCATGTGAGGCGCTCTGGGTCCAGTCATTCTGTTAAGTGAGCCCTTGAACGATAGTGTGATTCAGAGATGTCTTTGATTGTGGTGCAGTGTGCTTTCTGAAACCAAGATACAGCTAAGTGTTGCAGACAGGACATGTCTGAGCAGGGGTGGGTGGTCAGATAGACCCGCTGGTCACCTTCTCAAGGGCCGTTCCTGTTCCTCCAGGTCCTGCTTCCCTTGGGGCCCAGAGGCCAGGCCAGCAGAGCCCCTGGCGCTTCTCCTGAAGTCTGTGTTTCTTGCTGAGAGCTGGAAAACTGCCACCTCAGCAACAGAGAATTGGGCTCCTTTCCCTCGGCTTCCTCCTGCAGGGGGTGGAGGAGACTCAGTGCCCGGGGTGAGTCATCTGATACAGGCGGCGCACTGGCTTCTCCAGAAATGGCCATGTGGCCTTGGAGTGTGTGGAGCTTATCCTTCCCTCTAGCGGGGGACTGGGGTGTCTGTTCCCAGAACTTCCGTCTTGTATCCATTCTGCCCTCCTCCACTTCCTGCCCTTATCCTGGAGGCAGAGCCTTCTGTTTGCTTGACCCAAAGCCATCCTTGCAGGCTGCACTGTGTGCACCAGTCAGCTACAGGGCCGTCTGAGCTGCTCAGATCTCAGGGTGGATCCAACCCTGTGAGCCCTGCACACAGCCTGGTGCTCCACCAGCACCAGCAGGGAGGAGAGCTGTGCAAGCCCCATGGCCAGAAGGCTGCACCACAGGAGCTGACTGCCTCAGGCTCCATGCAGAGGAGCGAGGAATACACAAAAGATGATGGTGAGAAAGAGACAGCATCCCTTGAGGCAGGGGCTATGCCCAGCGCAGAGCACCGTGTCCAGCACCCGTGAGCTGTGCACCTGGGGGAGACTGAACTAGCACAGTAATTTATGCCGACGTGGCACAAATGTCTCTGGCCTCGTGTGGCTGTACGAGCTCATCTCCCGTGTCATCACCATAACCTCAGCTTCCCGTTCATTGGAGAGCTGCTGAGCCTGGGGCTGTGTGACTTGCCTCAAGTCGTGTGTGAGACCCTCCACCAGGGGCCAAAGCACAAAGCAAGGTGAAACAAACCCAGGGAGACCCCACTTAACAAGCATCTGTCCTCAGCCAGATTTCGTAGTAAACCTACCCATCCACATTGTTACATTTAAGTCTTACAGAGTTTCATGAGGTGGATGACCCACAGCTGCTAAAACTGGGGTCAGAGGTCAAGCCATGTGTCCTGGGCGTGTACAGCCACTGGTCCTTAAACAAAAAGACTGAACCACAGTTCACGGTATTCTGTGGCCCAGAACTCTTTGTGATGCCCCTGTCGCCCTCGCCTGCCCCAAGAGAAGAAAAAAGCCTCTTCAGGGCCTCACGGTGGGAGCAGTGCAGCTACCATATCTGTCTCTAGGTTAGCCAAAAAATCCATACCGTTTAGTTTGGGCCAGCCCTGAGAAGCCCCTATCCAAGCCAGGGCATGAGTCTGGCTGGTGCTGGAGTCCTGTTCACTCAAAGCTGCCTGGGTCCTAAATGAGATGGACTTCTGCATGTCTGACATCTGAATTTCCCACCCCATGAAAACCCATAAGCTTTACTTCAATACCAGCAGACACATACTAATTATTCTTATGTCCCTGGCCCCGCGCCGTGTCTAGGAGACAGGCTGGAGGGAAATGTAGAAGTCAATGACAGTGGAAGGTATGTAATAAGCGCTAAATAGAGTCACTTGTCATATGCTATGGGGACTATTAATGCAGCCTGGAAATCTAAGAGCGGGCTTCCTAGCTGGGACAGGATTTGAGTTGGCCATGAAGAGGAGCTACTTCTTTGGGCAGAGAATGAAGGGTCATGTGGTGTGGCCTAAGGAAAGAGGAAATCAGAGGCAGATGGGATGTTCCTCCCTCACCCTGTCCGTGGCGCCCACGCCTCAGGAAGGGACCTCTGACTCCTTGTGGAGAACAAAGAAAGGTCGCCTCTGGATGTTGGCTTTACCCTCGAGCTCATCAAAGTCCTGCAGCACGCTCACGCGGTATTTACAGACGAAAGGAAGAGCACACCATGTTCCCAGAGGTGCTGCGTTGGGGCCACTCCATGATTCTGTTGAGAACGAAGGGCTAGGAATGTCATGGTTTGTGTCTGCTCGTGTTGCATCCCCGAGACTCAGCAAGACTGGGGGCTTCTGTCGCAATACTGTGATTGGTACTCTGCTGTCTCTCACCTCCTACCTTTATCTTTCTTCTGTCTTCATTTTCCTGTTTGTTATCGTATCTTGTGTTTATACGCCTAAGTCGGCACCTTTGAATCTGCTGCTTTTTTGAAGCTAGGTAGGTAAAAAGAAAGAAAAGCTGTTGAAAGATCATTAGAACAAATTGGAACTGTGTTAAAGGTGCACTGCCCACGTACAGCGCCTCCCCTGATGGCAATGGTGGCTGAGCAGCTCTGCCCACATCACTGCCATGCGTGTCACAGGCCCGACCTGAGGCGGGCAGGCAGCTCAGCTGCTGGGTGAGGAGGTGGAGAGGGCTGTTCTCAGTCTTCCACAGCCACAGTTCCAGACTGGCAGGTAAGCACGGATTCCTGCTACTGTGGAAATACGGTTCCCAGAGACTGAAGATGAAATGCAAGGCCTGGACTGGGACGGAGGTTCCGGTGGGAGAGGGGTCCGAGTAAGAGAATCTGGTCCGACAGTGCTACCCTCTGTGCCGTCACCTCCTGCATCCTGTGGCCATGTTTCTGAGGGGGAACAACCATGCGGACCAAAGGCGGGGCATCGAAACAAAGCAGACCCTGCATCACAGAGTCGGGACAGAAGGGGCTCTGAGCCAGGGCTCGGACACAGACTGAAGACATCCGTCTGCCCTCGCCCTCCCTCTCTCATACCCGCCTTCAGCTCCGAGGTTCCAGGTAGCACCAGGCTCTCTGCCACCTCACCCCTCCAGCACTGAAGTGTCAGAAAACAACCTTGGCGGAGGTGTCCGTCTGCTCTAAGATCTTCCTTTCATGCTTTGTTGTCTGGGTTTAGATTTATTGAGCATTTCCAAGGTGGGTGTGAAAAGCCCCTTTGATTTATCCGGTCCCTGGGCCAGGACATTGGCAGCCCCTTTGAGGGCTCCTGTGGGGAAGGGAAGGCCTGACTGGAGGAGTTTGATCTTTGATATTACAGAGCCGAGTTGTAGAATATGCTTGAAGACAGGGCACGTCTGACTGCCGCCACCTGCCCCATGTCAGGCATGAAAGCAGCAGTGTGGGAAAGTGTCCTGTTTCCTCCCCGTGCGGTCAGTGTGTCCCGGATGGACACTCCGGCCCGAGCCCTGCCTGCCAGCGGCAGAAGCCAGGCAGCCGCTTCACTGCCATTGTTCTCAGTGGAAACGGCTCTCTGGAGCAAGACTCTGGGTCACGCTGGGGAGATACCCGCTTGCCTCGTCACGGGCGTTCTGTGTGCCCAGTACCAGCTTCTCGGACCACGGCAGGAACCACACTGCAGAGCCTAGGAGTGTTCGCTGGACGGGGGCCGCCCATCCGGCTGAGTCCCGTCCTGGGCACAGACGAGCATGTGCATACCAACCAGACACCTCTGGCCCTGGCCAGGCAGTACACTGACCTCAGTGACTTCTCATACCAGTCCCTGCACATCGCACGCACGCACGCACGCACGCTCACACGCACGCTCGCAAACACACGGAGTGTGCCTCCCTGTGAATTCCCAGGAGCAAGACCGGACTGTGCTCTGTGTGGCACCTCGATGTTTCCCGGTGTGAGGCAACACGGGCCACGCCAGTAGGCGGCCTGCACCAGCACCAGGCCCTTCCTCTCGCTTCTGGTGTCTTCAAGCTCAGTTTTTTCATCTTTGAAGTGAAAAGAAGGGCCTCTGCCGGTGCAGGGGTTGAGAACTGTCCCCTAGGCTAAGCACTGACAGATAATACGTGGCCGATAAAAGCCTCGTGAGACTCACAAGAGCAGCTCCAAAGCAGCTGCCATCTCCTGGCTGCGAGGCCAGGGACACCATGCTCCCTTGCTGGACCCGTTTCCTCCTCTGTAGCAGAGAATTGAAAGTCCTGTGCTATCTTTCCCAGCCTGGTGCTCTTGTAACTCCATCACCAGGCAGCCATCAAAAGGTTCTAGTCGCCAGCCAAAGCCCTAAGAGTGGCTGGGGAAACAGGTGACTGACTTTCAAATGCTTCCCTTTTGTTTAAATTATACCTTCCTCGCTGCATTTGCTCTGAAATTTTGAGGTTCTCGGTTAGCCCTGTGCACACCAGTGACCTGGCCCGGGAAGGCACAAGAGTCACAGGGCAGAGCCTTCGTGCATCTTGGAGAGGTGCTTCCGGTCCATCCTGCCTGCACAGGAGGCCCATGGGAGAGGAGGGTGCAGGGTGACGAGACCAGTGAGGAGGACAGAGGCCTGGAGGCTGATTGCTCCGTCGGAACCTCAGTGCCCCACGCCTCTGCCCGAGTCTCACCGTTCCCTCCACGGGAAGAGCCCGCTCACCGAATCACACGCCTTGGGGATACCGAAATGCAGAGTGCAGAGGGGGAAGGAGCCTCGGACTGTAAAACCATCCAGTGCCCAGGTTTTGAGATGTGAGATTTGGAACCTCACAGAGGGGAAAAAAAAAATCTAAAATGAAGTAAGTCACACCAAAGGACTGAAAATCAGAGTGGATATCTTTATTACAGCACTGTTGGAAAAATCAATTCTTCATAATCTGTTGGAAAAATCAATTACATCCAAAAATTATACAGTCTAACCATTGGTTAAGGGTAGGCCTAAAAACCATTTTTTAAAAAACAAGGATTCAAGTGATTTTTAGAACAGCCTTGAGGAGTCACCAGAAGCCGTGCCCCAGAAGAGAGGAGAAAATGAAGCAAGATGGTGTAAGAGATACCAGGTAGCAGCAGGGGGCTGGCATCCGGGGGAGAGGGCTGCTGTGGTTAGACACCGAGGAAGTGTTACTGGTAGGCATTTCATATGGTGTCAGGATGTATGGAATGAATGTCTAGGCTAGCATATACAAGAAAGGAAACAAAAAAGAAATGCAGGAAAACTTACCTCTAGAAAACAAGAAAGTGTTGGTATTTCAAAAATAAGAAAAAAGCTTGCACAAGAATAGCTAGTAAGTGGCGGTCAAAATGTGTGGCACAATAAGAGACCATTAAGATCACCAAGATAAGTTATGGACCTCAGCCAAATGTGGTCCATGACCTGGTTTTATAAATAAAGTTTTATTGGAACACACTGGTGCCCACTGTTTCCAAGCTATCAGTCTGCTTTTGAACTAGAGTCATTGACACAGGCTTGGCTCAGAAAGCTGAAACTGTTTGCTCTGTGGCTTCACAGAAAGGGGTTGCCATCTGCTTGGCTGGGAGAAGACTTTTTAACATAGGTAGATAGACCAAATTAAGACCAACTGTACAGAAAGATGACAGATCAATATGAAAAAAGCAAAATGAGAATATAAGAGCGGGAAGAAAGGCAGCAGATTACGGAGGTGCTGAAACTCAGGCAAGCGTCCCTGGGGAGACGACCTAGACCCGTGGATCCCCCAGCCTGGGGCTGTCACCAGAGGGGCCAGTGGGTGAGGCCGGCCCTGGACAGCCAGCTACTGTGTGGTCTGCAGGAACCTCGAGGCCCGCAGTGGATGGTGAAGTGCTCCAACAGCCGCTCTGGTGTGTGACTCCTGGTGACCTTGGGGGACGGTCTGTTTAAGCAGTTACATAAAAAGGTGTGTCTTGTGGCCACCCCTTTGGTCTCTTGTTGGTTGACTACTTCCGACATGCCTCAGTTGGCTGGCTGTGGGCTGGCAGATGTCTGAGGGGCGGCAGCAACAAGGGCTGCTCTGGCAGTGCTGGTGGGGGCCAGGACCACCCCCTCCCTGCTCCTGCTGTCCCAGCTGATTGTCCTGACCCCTGGGAGCCGCCATCAGCAGCAGCCGAGACCTTGGCAGCTGACAGGAGGAAAGCAAAATAAGCTGGCTTTGTGGACGCATGCCGGTGCCCAGTTCTAGCCAACTCTGCCATTATCAGCCACGCAGCCTCCTAGAGCCTCAGGGTGCAGGTTGATGGAACAAAAGCTTGGCCAGCTGCCAGCTCTGCTTGTCTGGTTGGGCTGCCTTTTAGTGCAGGAAAACATCACGTGTAGAGTGTGGTCCATTGTTAAAGTGGGTCTGAAACAGCGCGGAGAGTGTGTGCACAGCAGAGAGGCCTTGTGGGTCCTGCCAGTGGCGGGTGGTGATGCCCGCTGGTTCCTGTCTCTGTGGACAGTGCAGAGTGGCCCTGCCCGAGCCGGAAAGTTCCCTCCTATGCCAAAGAAGCTCTCTGGAGCTGCCCCTGCCTGGCCTGGGCTCATTCGCCATCCCACTCACATAATGAATGCCTCCCTCTGACCATCAGGTGCAGCTCTGTGCATTCCCCTCTGACCGGAGGAGCAAAGACCCCGTTCTCGGTGTAGGAAGGCAGCACCTGAAGTCTAGCATGGGACATGGCAGGAACCATGTTTAGCGCCGTTGAAGGGTCGAGGCTTTTGGGGGCCGACAGTCAATTGTAGACAGACATTTGATTTACCATTATTTGCTGCATTTCATCCATATGCCCACTTCAGGGGCCACATCATCCTTTGCAGGTGGCACAGAGAAGGCCCACTGTGGGCACAGAGACGGAGCAGAGACCCAGTCGAAGTTACTCTTCTGCGGCAGGCTGGGAGTAAGCAAGGGGGAGAAGCAGCTGCCGAGGCTCCACCGGAGGAGGCAGCGGGTGGCCAGCGGGTGCTTCAGCCCCTGCGCTTGGGCTAGCTCTTCCTGCTCTGTGCACTCAGCCTGGCATGCTCCTCTCCCTGAGGGATGGACAGGTACGCTGGACTAACCAGACTGCCGGGCCAGCCCTGGAGGCTGTGTCCCTGTCCCCCTGCCCCATTTTGGGTGCCCTCCGAGGGGCGGCGCTCTCGTCTCTCCCATGCTCTCACTTTGTGTTGCCTGCCAGTAAGGCTGTTGGGGAGGCGTCTCCTCTACCTCGGTCACTTCACTGCGTCACATCCTGACCTGTCCCGCCGCACCTGACAGGACATTAGGGCCCTCGCAGGCCGCTCTCCCCTCCTCTCCGCTGTCCCGGCCCTCAGTGGGTCAGCACACCTCGGGCTGCCCGGTGAGGAGTCCTGTCCTCCTCCTGCCACCTCTGCCCGGGAAAGGCCGGTGTGGCAGCCGTACCTGCCTCAGGTGTGAGCTGAGCACTTACCGGTGTGGGACGAGAAAGCTCTGTTGTCTCAGTCAGCGCTGATGAGCTCCCTTCTCCAGGAACAAACACACCAGCTGCCTGGTCTGCGATGGATTCACTTCTGACTCCGGGCGGCTCTGTGTGTTATGAGGAGACATCCAGCTCACAAGCTCAGCACTCTGAGACAGTCTGAGAAGTGGCAGGAGGCGTTCTCTGCAAGGCCGGTGACATTCAGCAGGGAAACGTGGGCTTGGCTTTGCCGGAAGACTCGCTTACCGTCGGTATCGTTACATGTTAAGGGTCTATTCGGGTTCTGCGTGTTCTCCAGAAACTTGCCCACTGCTTCTAGATTTTCCAGCTTGTTAGCATTACCATAACAGTCTAATGAGGATGAACCTAAAGGCGGTTGGTGCTTTGCTCTTGCAGACTTGGGGATTTTTTGTCCTGGACATCTGACAGTTTGACACTAATCTGGGGGTTTTGCTCGTGTGCATTTTGGGGCCTGCGTGTCTCCTTACCTGGATATCCATAACTCTCCCGAGGAGGGAAGCTGTCATTTCAGTAAATGGGTTTCCGTCCCTCCTCCGTGCCACCCTCAGGTTTTCCGGAAGCGCAGGAATGTGTCGTTCTGCGGTGTACCGGAGGCCCTGAAGGCTTCAGTGCCCCTTTCCTCTTTCACGCTCCTGCTTTTCATCTGGGGCCTGTGTCTTCAAGTGTTTTCTTCTGTTTGATCTAGTCTCTGGCTTCAGCTTACTGAGCTTTTCATTTCTGAGCCTGGGCGCCTTCTTCCAAGACTGCGGCCCTGCAGGATTTTTTGTTTGCTCTGCACCAAGCCCTGACTGCACTTCACTGCTGTGTGTCTGCAGGACCGCAGTGAGCTTCCCAGTTACCCTTTACCTCCCTGTTGGGTATGTCAGCCTCGTACAGTTCTTGGCAGTTTTTGCTAGTTACTGTGTTCTTTTAGAGGCATCATAAGACTTCATTTTCTGTATTTCTTGTGCTCCTACACTAGGAACTATATACCTTGTGGATCAGATCTCTACTGCTCTATAGGGAAGATTTCTTAGCAAATGGCTTTCTCCTGAAGGTGTGCCTGGGGCCACTGGTTTGTTACACACTATTGTTGGGAGGTTTTGCTTTTGAGTCAGCATCTCTTTATGTAGCCCAGGCTGGCCTCAAACTTAAGGAGGTCTTCCTGCCTCAGCCTTCCTAGCACTGGGAAAACAGGACTGCACTACCACACCTGTTATGTAATTTTGACTTGACTTCCAGCTGTGTGTCTTAGTGCAGTCTATGACTCCATTGACTGTAATTAATGACTCTGTGACACTGCACTGTAGAAGGTTCAAGAAAGACCCACCCTGTGTGGGGGCCGCACATGATTGAGGGCCTGTGGCGGGCCAGTCACAGCGGGTGTGGGTCTCCCCCTGTGTCACTCCTGTAGCAGTGGGAGTCCTGCTGGCTGATGCGTTTTCCTTGAACTTCTGAAGCATTTGATCCAGGACCCGTCAGTGGTGCCAGCTCAGCCCTCTGCATGGAAAGGCAGTGGTGGAGTACAGTACCCTCTGTGTGGTGCTCATGCTGAGTTTTGTGCCTGGAATGGCACTGGCTGGCACTGCACAGTGTACCCAGGGGCTGGGCACAGCTGGTAACATCTGTCACCCAGGGCATGCTCCCGAGCTCCAAGAGGGCTGCATGGAGATGCAGCAAAAGACGCAAGGGAAGAAGTTGCGGTTCTAGTTTCTGATCCTGCCAGAACAAGTCCCGTAGACTTGGTGGTTTAAAGCAATGGAGACAGGTTCTTCCTCTCAGTTCTGAAGGCCGCAAGTCTGGGGCAGCAGCTCTAGCTTCTCCCGGCCTCTCTGAGTGCCCTTGGCTGGTGCTGTGTCACTACGACACCTCCCTCCCTCGCCCACTGCTTTCTGCTTCTGTAGCCACTGGATAGAGGGCCTTTTCCAGTGGAGGGCAGTATCATTTCCGGAGCCTTATATCTGCAAGAACCTCATTCACATACGGCCACGTGCTGACCCAATTCAGCCCGGTTCACTGAGAGGGCACAGAGCCAGGGCGAGGTGCCGCACACGGTCCTGGAGAATCCAGAGGCCTAGAGCCCCTGCATGCTGCTGCCTGCTCCTGGCTGGAGTGCCATGTCCTCCGTGAGACAGCTCGCAGAGCAAGGGCAGGGCTTTGACCCTCAGAGCCTGAGCACTTTATGTTCCGGGACACCAGGGGCTGCTGTCTGTGGGAGTCTCGGCCCCAAGGTGATCTGACAGGGATGCCCTGCTGACTTGTCCTCTCAGACCCCGATGACTGAGTGCGCGGACATCGGTCTTCATGTGGTGTCACCAGGGCCCAGAGCCCCTCCAGCCTTTGGACTTTGGACATGAGGTCTCCTGAGCCTGTGTCCTTTTCCTGGTACCCAGCACCCTGTGGGCAGGCAGTACCTCTCAGTACCCGGGCACTCCACTCCTGTCTCACAGCTCCTCCTCCTTGCCTGGACCAGGCAGGTCTGAACTGTGCCCTGTCGTCCTGCTGTCCTCCCAAGCTGAGGCCAGCAGGCCGGGCGGCTGGGACTCTTCCTCTTGTGCTGCCCTCGGACACACAGCTGCTTCCCCACCTCCGCTTCGGCCAGACCGTCTACTTCCTCGTGGCAGCTCCCTGTTCGTAGAGAACTTACTTCTGAACGGGGACTCGGGGAACTGACGGGGCAGGGTGCTGGGCAGGGAGGACATCGTCAGTGTATGCTGAGAAGTCTCTGCCGCTAGAGCCGAGTACAACATAGGGGTACCACTGTGCAGCTGCTCTGGGCTGGGTGACTCATCCTTATGGGAGTCGGCACCTCTCTGAGTGGCTTCCTCATCTGAGAATTGGAGGTAAAAAGTGTACCCACCCTCCCCGGAACCGCGGCCACAGAAACTCTGCACTACATGGAATGACATTTCACGTCTTGACATGTGTGCTGCTATCTGCTTGCCAAACCTCCCCCTTTGATACCTTGGTCCAGCACATCCTCTACAATCACCCAGGCCTTCCCCAGAGGTGCCCACACTGGACAGCAGTCCAGTACTGCGCTCGCCCTAACCCCCCTGCAATCGTGTTTGCTGCTTTAACAGATGAGAGCTCTCTGGCTGGGGTCTGGCCCTTCTGCGCATGTTGAGAGCTGGTGCTAACGTGTTCACATGTACGTACTAGTGCCTCCCACCTAGCTGGCACAGCTGTCCCCCCCGGGGAAGCCGCGCTCCTGTCTGCCGGCCCCTAGCCCTGCCATCACACCAGGGACTTGCTGTACTCTGTACGCAGTCCCCTTGGGGTGTCTCCCCCCCCCAGGCAGTCACAGATGACAGGAACAGGGGTGGTCCTTCCAAGAGGTGAAGAAATGGCCTTTTCCAAAAGCAAAACCTGACCAGCTGCGTCATCCTTAACGGCCCATCTGCAGTTTGCTTTTCCTTAAGTTTCATAAGTGTCTGAGTTTGCTGGGTCATAAAAGTAGGCAGGGCACTGGTGGAAAGCCCCGTCGTAAGGCCTCGTGGGAGGCCACTGCAGACTGAGCCCCGCTGGTGCTCTGTGGCCCCGGTCTCCGTGTGCGCTCCTTGGGGCTCGCGTCACCCACTTGTTACTCCTGCTTCCCGCTGGGACAGGAAGGGGAGGAGACGCCAGAGTTAAGGTGCGCTAGGTGCAGACTCCGTGACGAACATAATCCTGACCTGCAGACGTGTAACATGGGAGACAGGGGAAGGAGGGACCCCGATGGACTGGTGTGCAGGGCCTGGTGAGGTGTGTGAGGGTGCATACATGTGCACAAGTACACGTGTGAAGAGTGGGTGCCGGGGCCCCTCAGTTTCTGCCCTGCCCCAGGCAGGTCTCACGTGCAGATAGCGCCCTCTGCAGGCAGCTCTGAAGAGCAGCCTGGTCTGGTTGGACCACAGAGGCGCTTGACTTGCCCAAGGCCTCCGGCGACTGGCAGAAGCCACTTCCTTTGGCTTTATCATGATGTCCACAACGCATACCTCAGTTTTGCTCGCGTGTGAAAGCCATTACATAGGATGTCATGCGTCAAGTTTAATTCTGCAGTCAGAGGCCGCTCGAGTAATGGTGTCTGCTTAGTGCCCTTTAGAGCCTCCTGCCATCAGGACGCTGCAATCTCTTCCCCTGGCCCCGTGTGTCTGAGAGGACCCCTGTCCCCTGGGTTTTGGCTGGCATTTGAGGATGACTTGGGCTTGAGAGAGGCGGAGGCCACTTTTAATGGAGCCAGAAGAGGTTGGTGTCATCCTGACTCGCCTCATCCATGGGGACTGGCTTTTGAACCAAGATAGACACAGATGTCTAGAAAGGCTGTAGCTTATGGAGCCCCAGTTCAGGTCCTTTACTCAGCACCCCAGCGCTAGTCAGTTGCTTGGTATGGCCATTTGTGTTCCTCACGGGCGGCGGCAGCCTGAGGAGCTAATGTAGCCTCAGGACTTGACACACCTGAGCACAGAACAGTATGTTTCAAATCCCCAGCCTCGTTCTGCAAGGGCCCTGTGAGATTACACCATCCAAAGTGAGTTTTGGGTCACACCACCCTTTCCTGAAATAGCCTTACCGTGCAGCTCAGCAGGTAAACCTGAGCTCCAGCTGCAGGGACAAGGCAGTACGCGTGGAACAGGCTCCCTGGACCCTCGACCCAGGCCGCCTTTTCTAGGCATGTCCGAGCGGACGGAAAAGCAAGTTATCCTCACTGCAAAACAAAAGTTTATTCCAAGTCTCCTTCCACATATCGGCTCCCTGAGGTTACAGAGGGCTTGAACAGTCCAGTCAGATGGAGATGATGAAGTTGGTGTGAGGCCGCAGGGAGATGGGGAAGAAAACCCCTCAAGAGCTCCTATATTTTTCACAGAATAAAGGCGACCATCACCTCTTCTCTCCCCCCTTTAGTCCCCAGACAGGGTAGGGGTCTGTCCCTCACTTGGCTCAAGTATGGACCTCATGAGCCTTCTGCCGAGCACACACTGACTGTCCGTGGCTGGGGAAGGTCAAGAAGCTTGGCGGTGCAGTGATGATGCCTAAGCTGGGTCCCGGTTAGAAAGTTCAAGGGAGCTGTGGGATATAAGCAGGCATTTTCCAGGACTAAAATTCTGTGCCGTTGCTGGAAATCAGAAAATGAAGGAGAAAAATTGAGCAGACCCGTCCACCAGGGGTGACACATCTGCCCCTGAGACCCCAGCCTGGAAAAAGCTGTTGGCACGCTGCTGCTTTGAGAGAGATGATTGGGAAAATGGGTAAAGTGCCAGGGAGAAACGCTGCTCAGGGCAGATTAGGAAGCAACATCTTGGGCCCTAGGGAAGACTTCCCTGCCACTGAGTGGCCTCGGCCTACAGTTACCTGGTGACAGGAGCCTTGAGCGGTCAGACCTGTCTGACATTCTACTGGGTGTCACCACCTGATCGCCATCAGGCAGGCTGTTGGGCTCCTGGATGATGGGCGTTTCTGGGCGGCCGTAAGCAAAGGCAGGAGAGGGCAGCAGGATGCGTATCTGCAGTGGAATGCTTCTATCTCACGTCAGTTTTGTGCAGTCTGAAAGGCAGAGATTTTGTCCTTTGGCCAAAAGCAAAGCCTGTGAAGCAAACGCCAGTCTACACCAAGGTGTCTGTCTGGCCCGGGTGCTCCCTAGGGGCCCTACTCTTGGATGATGTCAATGCCTCTGGTCCTTGGTTCACTTTACAGAGGTAGCAGCCCGTCCGTCACACGAGGCTAGTGTGGCACAGATAGAAACGTGTCCTGTGGTTTGACTGCCCCATTTAATGTAGTCAGGAAAGGCCTGGGCAGTGGTCAGCGGGGCCCAGGAAGATGCCCTGTACCAGCGGCCACAGTCCTGGGCCGCTTGGCCACTGTCCGTTCTCTGTATGCACTTGCACTGTCAGTAGTGATGGGATGGGGTAGGGTGGTGATGCTGATCTTGGGGAGCTGCAGTGCGGTGGCCTGAGTACTCAACATTTTGGAGGCTCAGCCACACAAAGCTTGGGGATAATGTTATAGTAAGAAGTATAAGGACTAACATCAGAATGCTTCGTGAGCCACTGTGCACTGCCGGGGTGTGGGCTGCTTCTGGCAGGACTCCTGTAGATTGTAGTTTGTGGGTCTCTGTTCTAGTGCAAGCGCCCAGGAAATGTGGCTTCCCTAGGAGACAAGCTCACCTTGGTCCAGCTCTGTGGCTCCCCAGCAGAGACTTGCTCGGCCTCACTTGCTGTCAAGTCTGGCTGAGAGCCGCAGGGTTCAAACTTCTGCGCATCGGAAGCCCCGAGGAGCTTTTCATCTCCCAGATTCAAAGTTTTCTCTGGCGATTCTCATGGAGCAGGTCTGAGGGGGGATCAGAAAGAGTATGAAAAGCTTACTGCTTATCTGTGGGGAGGAAGCCAGCTGAAGGCTCCACGTCCCACACGTGGGGACTGTGTGGCTAGAGAGCTCGGAGCCGGGCAGGAACCTAAGGAGCGTCCTGAGCTGCAGGCTGACGCGCTTGTCACTCTGTCCACCTTAGATTGTGTTCCGGAAGATCAGCGACGTGAAGCGGGAAGAGGAGGAACGCATGAAGCGGAAGAACGAGGCGCCCCTGGTCTTACCCCCTGACCACCCGGTCAGACGACTCTTCCAGAGGTTCCGGCAGCAGAAAGAGGCCAGGCTGGCAGCAGAGAGGGGCGGCCGGGACCTGGATGACCTGGATGTAGAGAAGGGCAGTGCCCTCACCGAGCACAGCACCACCCACCACAGCCTCGGGAAGGCCAGTGTGGTCACGGTCCGCGAGAGCCCCGCCACACCCGTGTCCTTCCAGGCAGCCTCAGCCTCGGCGGTGTCGGACCACGCCAAGCTGCACGCGCCCAGCTCTGAGTGCCTGGGTCCCAAGGGCGGCGGCGACTGTGCCAAGCGCAAAGGCTGGGCCCGCTTCAAGGACACCTGCGGCAAAGGTGACGACTGGAGCAAGGTGTCCAAGGCCGAGTCCATGGAGACGCTGCCTGAAAGGACCAAGACCCCTGGCGAGGCCACGCTGAAGAAGACGGACTCCTGTGACAGCGGTATCACCAAGAGCGACCTGCGCCTGGACAACGCGGGCGAGGCACGGAGCCCGCAGGACCGTAGCCCCGTGCTGGCTGAGGTCAAGCACTCTTTCTACCCCATCCCCGAGCAGACGCTGCAGGCCACTGTCCTGGAGGTGAAGCTCGAGCTGAAGGAGGATATCAAGGCCTTGCATGCCAAGATGGCCAGCATCGAGAAGCAGCTCTCGGAAATCGTGAGGCTCCTCACAGCCCGGAGGGCCTCTCAATCCCCACAGGAGCTGTTTGAAATATCGGGGCCCCAGTCCCCAGAGTCGGAGAGAGACATTTTCGGAACCAGCTGAGAACTTCTAAGTGTGCCCAGCCGACACACGCTGCAGAGCCCATTTCCAGAGTCAGCATCTCTGACAAAGGTGGCCTGCAACCCGGGGCTGGGTACACATGCCAGGCTGCCTGCCACACTGCTGTCTAAAGGGTATTTTCCTTCATTTTAAATTTTTTACCACCGTGATATTTATAAAAGGTTGAAAGGACCAGAATGAGCAGCAGTGGTTTGGACAGTAGGAGCGTGCCGAGTGTCCCCCAGAGACCACAGCGGCACAGACACGCACAGTCCTCACCCTTGTATAGCTCACCTCAGCGTCATCTGTAATGATCTCGGGATGAGGGAAGCTGGCGCTGCAGGGAGTCCACCCTTCAGCATTGCTGCCAAGTCAAGACCAAACCAGTCATGCTTGTGGGGCCGCCGGGATCGGCGGGTCTCCGCGCAGCAGCAGTGACAGCGAGGAAGGTGAGGCTGCGCTCGGCTCCTTTCCCTCCAAGTGTTCTGGGCCGCCCTCAGGTTCGGGTACCGCAGGAAGGGCGTGAGTCCACAGCTGCTTCCCTGACGGACACATATACACACAACCTCAGAGAAAGGATTGGAGCAAGTGCTGTTTGTATTCCGATCTTCCCAGGGACTACCCTTCGAGTTTGTATTTTGCCTATTGCACTGGGAGCCACGTTTGGCCTTGTTTGAAAGCAAACCTCTATTTCCTGCTGAGAAAAGATGGCAGGACCATGACTGTAATGTTTTCAGGAGCCGAGAGAAGAAAGGAAGCAGATTTCTAAGCTGTCCTTGCAGAGAGATGGAGAGAAGGCCAGGGCGCTGGGAAGCCATGTCACCGCCACCTGCAGCCCAGGGTCACGAGGCCAGGCCACGCTGCGGCTGGAAATTCAGCTCCACGGCCTTAAGAGTTGGACTTCCGTGTGCAGCCTGCCGGCCACTGCCTGTGGGGTGACCACGTCTTGCACCCTGTCTGGCCTTGCTGTCAAAACTGAATGCCAGTGTCCTCGGGGAACCTGACAGACCGGGCCCTGTCCTACCAAAGATTGTCCTCCTGAAAGCCTCCCCCATGGCCCTCGGTAAAGCTCTGCAGGGAAGCTGCGGTGGTGGGCCTGGTGGTGGTCGACTCAGACCCAGCCTGTGGTTTTCCGAGGCCGAGTCTTGTCCAGTCAGTTTCAAGTTTCCCACCTGGTGGTGCCTCAAGACTGCAGGTTGTCCTCCAAACAGTCATTAGGACCTGCTCCTCGGGGGGCCACTTCAGAACCCCACCCTCTCCCCGGGCCTCAAACCAGGCCCCACGTGGTACCCCGACAGCCACATGGACAGACCTGCTTCAGCCTGGATCTGCAGGGTGAAGGCGCTGGGGAGCCTCAGAGTCGAGTCTTGTTTAGGAACGTGCTCAGGAAAAGCAAATTTGTCAAAGAGGAGTCCAGCTCTGCCGTGGGGCCACAGGGTGGAGCCCCACAAACGTGGCTGGATCTGCTTTTATTCTCCTCCATTTAACCATTTTAGAGTTTTTGCTAAAACTGTTTTCTCTGAACAGACCTTTTTTAAAAGAGCCGATCCTTTTTTCCTTTCCATGACACGCTTTGTGCTACCTACCTTGGCCAGGTTGCAAGCCTGGAGACCGGCAGGGATGGCAGCCTCAGGTACACTGACCTGCTCCTTCCATGTCAGTCTGAGGGCTGGACAGCGGTATTTGTCGTCCTCCTGGAGACACGTTGCACCTTTTCCCAGTAAGTCTTGCTTTCATCCCACACTAAACTCCTTATTTGGAACACGATTCAGGGAGGCTCCACTTCCCAGCAAATGTCCCGACAGGCTGATTTGAAGGGCATCTGGCCCCCGTCACCTGGCTGCCTGTAGAAGGCGCTCTTCCCACGATGGCGGGAGAGCCAAACCTAAGAAGAAAAGTGGGCGTGGGGACTGCGCTGGGTGCAGCAGTGGGCGCCGTCCACCTGCCCATGGAGGCCACTGCACTAATGCAGGCTTTGCGACGCCAGTGCGGTGACCTGTGACACCCAGTGTTTACGAGCTGTGCTGGTTCTGGCAGCCTTCCAGCCCCCTTTTGGACATACCTTCCATTTCTTGTCAAGTCCTGGGCCCTAGGGTGCTCCGGGCCTCTCAGAGCCTTTGTGCTGCTGTCCACATGACACCCCCTTCTAGAAGCTGCTTTCAGAAGAGGAACCACCTGGCCCAGGGGCTCAGCTCCCTGCGTGCCCCACACTGCAGCCGCGACCCTCCACGTCAGGTGGGAGACGAAGGCCTGGACCACTCTAGGACGCCATTGGAGGGACAGCCCAATTCCCCCGCTGCCTGTATGCCGGGACAGTTTGACCTCTGGTGGAGCCACATTAGTGCGTTTGACTAACAGGATGTACTATGTCTGCAATAAAGACGTTTAGCCTTACGACCTCGGATGGACTGGAGCTACTCCGTCCCTTCCCCGCCTTGCTGCCTGCAGCCCCTGGACAGCCTTTCCTGGCCACCGAGTCATGTTGCCGCCTGCACTGCCTTCTCACTTGCTTCTGTGACAGTGACCTTCACCAGCTCCTGCACCTGCACCTGGAAGTGGCCTCACAGTCCTTTGCGTCAACTGTAAGCTTCAGAGAAAGTGCCCTTCTCCCCCAAGGCATTGGTGTTGAGAACATTTCATTTCCACTCCCACCCCCCAGTTCAAAAGAATCAATGTGAATTTACCTGCAGCTTAAATTATTCTTAAGTGAAACTTCATCCACATGCAAGCGTTATCAGACTACCCAGCACTGTAAGACTGGACTCGAGTACCCTGCCAGTCTAGGCCTGGGCGCCCTCTGCCCGCCTCACCTTTCCTTACCTGTGATCGGAGTTACCAGTGGCCTGTCAGCCGGCTGGGACGCGTCTGCAGCTCTGGTATCAAGAGACGAACTGCGTTTGTGTCCAGGAAGCGAAGCCCTGATGACTTCCTCTCAGCAGGCGGACCCTGTCCTGTGCGCTTGCTGTGGGTGGTTTATGCCCGGCGCCCGCTGCAGGGCACCGCTGCCTGGGAGCAGTGTGGCATTCTGGGCCTCCTCCGTATATCACCAACCTTTCCATCAAGTCCTGCCAAGTCCTTTACTGGATTTTCCTTCGCATCTGTCCAAATGAGCATGAATAAACAGACACGCAAAGGAGCTGATACTATTTTTGTGGTCGGCAGAGGCTGCCGCCTGGAACCTCACTGTCGGTCTGCGGGCTGGGAAGAGGACCCCGAGGCCCGCCATCGATGAGACTCCCTTCTCAATGTTTTTAAACAAGCACAAATGATATTTGTAAAAATGTTTATTTATTATGGTAATAAACTATTTTATACATGATCTGCCCTTTCGTCCTCCTTCCATAACTGTGGACATTGCATTGCGTGTGCTGGCCTCGCATGGCAGAACACGGGGGGTGCTGTCTGTAAGATTTGGGAGCTCTAACTTGGAATAGCACCTCGAACTGTCATTTTTGGAGAACTTAAAATTCTAGACACACCAAGATTATGGGTGAAGTACTACTCAGAATCAAAAGATTGCTCTTACCATCGGTCTTGGTCCTATTTCTGGTGGTTCTGTAGAACACCTGAGAATGGTGATCCATACAGCACAGAAGCTGGCTTTGGGTCCGACAGGGTGGCCCACACTGGAGGTCAGGGGCAAGCGCACCTGCAGAGGAAGCTGTGGAAGTGACTCGGGCTGGCTCCCTACAGTGAGGACTCGCTCCAGGCACTCTCGTGACTTCCGAGAGGCTCTGCCTCCCAGCGCCACAACAGTGGCTGTCAAGCTGGCACAGGGGCCCGGAGGGGACAAGCTCTATATGAGCCTGGACATCACTGCAGATTTCCAGGGCACACTGGCTTAACACATACCTGAAGTTCACCTCCCGGCTTTTGACCCTCAGTAGGGAGAGCAAACTGCATCCTTCCTGCCACCTTGCTGTTAGTAACTGCGCAGCTTCATGGTGGTCCAGCAGCGATGGAGGCAAAGGATAGCCTGCCTGGACAGAACAGTCCTACTCCTGACCGGTTTCCGTTATGCCAGGATTTTAATAGGGACTGCACGTTGCTTGTGGTGAGACTCCACAGCACTGTCAGCCTGAGCTCTCATGTAGTCCGCAGTGGGCCACACTTCAAAAGTGGCCTCACTCCTGTGACATGGGAACTCAGTTCAGGAAGGAGCAGTCTGCAGTCCCTGCAGAAGCCAGCCTCAGAACTGTGCTTGATCCAACCCACGCCGGGAAGACAATTTTCTAACACCCAACCCTACTCTTTACACTGCAGAAGAGGGCAGTAGAGGCCCAGGGAGGCGGCTCAGTGGCACCGCACCTACCTTGCAAGTACAAGAGCCCAAGTTTGATTCCTGGGTCCACCAAAAAAAAAAAAAAAAAAAACACCCACCATAAAAATAACTTGAGAGTGATACCATTTAAAATTCCAAACTCCAAATGAGTTTTTATTTTTAAAATCACTTCCCAGCAGAAAGACCTTGGCGGGCATTTGGCATCTCCCACTGCCTGCTCTGCGCAAACCCCACAGTGTGAGCTCCCCCTGGTGGTCTGCTAGAAGCAATTTAAGGTTAACTCCTGAGTTACATCATCACTTAGATAAGCAAAGCGTGCAATCTTGGCTTCTCTCAGAGGAAACTCACACCTGCTGAGTCACTGCATTGCTGACTGCGGCCATGGTGGCACCACTGACTCACCTGCTCTCTGTACTCTTTCTTCCGTAGAACCAAAGGTTTTCCGCTGTCACCTTAGACACACCAATCCATAAACACTTTAAAGGCTTCTTGCATGGTTCCAAGATGTGCCAAAGGCTTGCTGACCTCTCGGGCCCCATCCTCATAGTCTGGTTAAGGTCAGCAGGTCCCAGACCTGGTGTGGACCATGGACTTTGTCTAGTCTCCTCCCGGAGCCAGGCTGGTGTGGCTGGGGCTGAGGACAGGGCAGGTGTCCCCAGATAGAACCACCCTGCATGCAGGGATCCTCAGCAGTCCTGTGATGAACACAACTCTAGGATTTTAGTTTATATGTGTACAGAATTAAGTATGGTCAGCTCAGCCTGAGAGATTAAAGAAAACAATGGTTCTGCATAATCCACATATTGAGTCTCTAATACACAGCCAGACACAGTAATCATTTACTAATTTCTGAGAACTCCTCTGAATGATCCAGTTTAAAAGAAATTCAAGATGATTAATTTCAGATATATCCACTGACTTCCCTAGCATAGTTCAGTGAGTGAATAAGTGTTTTCTATAAACGTCCTCTTTGCAGGAGCTCACAATCCTTTGTACTCTTTTATATACGTAGTACATTAGACACATCCCTGGAATCACTTCTACATCCTATCTCAGCAAGTCCTTTCCTTCCACGTAGACCAGCTGAACTCTCTCTGGCTGCCCCAGTCCCAACTCTGTCACGACACAAAGGTCTGCTCTGTTCCCTTGAGTGCTCTCTGCCTGCCCGTCCCTTATTAAAACTCCCCAGCACCCCACCATCTTCTGTGCTGTCCCCTGCTTTTCTGTAACAGCTGCTGAGGCTACTGCTCCCCAGGCCGCCCTGGCCCTCTGGCCTGTCCTTCCTTTCAGCTAACACAGGTGCCCACACCGAGCTGCCAGGCCGTTGACACCCGCCCCTCCCATCTCTCCCCCGAGCAGAGCACCTCGGAAAAAGGAAGTCAAAGAAAATGACTGGACCTGAACTCTAGGCGCTCCTCTGAGTTAATGGCCACAGCCACAGCCAGAGGATCATATGAGATGATGCGAGGCCCACATGGCCCTGTCACACTCTCACTTGGCGACAGTGCATGTACTTGGAAAGTTATATAAAGGCTGCTCAAATTACATTCACAGTGGATTTGAGTTTTAAAGCTTCTTCAGCCTGCCTCCCCAAATCTAAAGCCACACAAAAATATTCCAAATCATCCACCACTGGAAGCCACATGGCTTAGCTGGTGTCTTCCTGGAGGGCTGAATCAAGTTAAAGGAGTATGTTTAGCTTTTAAACATTTGCCTGACAATTATTCAAAATAATTAGAAAAATAGAAACTTTCTATGTAACAAAAAGTCTCTCTTATTTGAATCAAAACAAAACAATATATACCCAGAGGACAAACCTCAGAGCAGGACTGTCAGACTCGGGAGAGGGCAGAGGGGGCCACAGGAAGTCATCCCTCCTGCCCTGCTAGCACCATCTGCAGTGGACACACTCATCCCTGGATTTTAAAGTCTGCTGCTTTATCAGGACAGAGTAAACTGTCAGAGGATCTGCGTGTTTCTACATCTCTGAAAATCTCAGAACAAGTAGCGAAGCATAGATTACCCTGCCAGCACCTAGACATGCCACAGGGCCATGCATCTGTCTCCTCCTTGCTCAGGAGCCAAGGGTGAAGCTGTAGCACAATGCTGAGCCCACAGCACAGTCCACAGGAAGGGACCTTGGCAGGTCTCGGAAACATCACTCAGAGGAGGATCACTAACTCAGGGCATCACTAACTGGAGTGCCAACGCTTAACCAAGAAACGTGCACTACATTTACCTCTTGGTAAAGACGACAACACAAAGGGACAGGCGGTGGTCCTACACCCAGTGTCACTGTGCACACCTGCACAAGATGCTCTACTTCCCGCACCAGGTTACTTAAGACACTAAGGAAGTTAAGGTAGAAAGTCTCCAGCACCCCAGAGTTAGAAGATTATCTGTCTATGGGAGATCAAGCTCCAGTCTTAGAATGAGGGATCTTCAACAGAAGACAACCAGAAGAGAACTCCATGGAGATCACCTTGGCGTGGAAGGTCAGAGTGAAGTGCACTTGCCCTGGAGCCCGGTGTGAAGACACTCAGTCCCTGGTGTATGTCTGGGCCCAGGCGATCCCCACGTGGGAGTGGCAGTACAGGAATCCCCAGACGGAGAGGGTCACCCATGGCCAGCCTGTGGAGGAGACACAAGAGTGCTTAGGGATCTGCTGGGCAGGACCTCCTACAGGGAAAAGTTGTTGCCACGGCGAAGGCACTGCAGGAGGAGCAAGCCTTGGTTCACACAGCTGGAACCAGTACAGAGAGTCCTCCATTTTGCCTGCGCTCAGCACACGAGGAGATATGTGTGACCACAGATGCAGACGCTCAGGCGAGCTCTTCAAGGCCATGAGTCCAGAGGACTATGCAGATCAATTATAAAACTTCCCAGATGTGGTGCCCAATATATTAAACTGACTGTCACATATAAGCCAACCAAAAGGGAAATGCTAGATCAAATACTTGTTTACAAAATTCAAAGATCTGAGGGGTCCTTCTGTCTTAGAATGTCTATTCTTTTTACATTAATACCACTTTCCGCTGAGTATTTGTCATTTAATGATCTTCAAATCCAAATATTTCACTTATTCATACATTTTGGGGTGGTTTAGGGACTGAGATACCATAGAAGGCAGAAAACACTAAGCCAAAATGGAGTCTGTGTCAGCGGTGTCCCACTCCTCCTCGGGAAAGACTGGCACAACCGGCAGGATTATGACCTGTGCAGCGAGTGCCAGATGCCAGTATGTGGGACGTGCTGAAATGCAGCCACAGGGCGAGAGCAAGTGTCAGACAGGGAAAGCTTTCCTGTCTGAGGGACAAGCTTCCAGGGAAACCACGTAAAAAGTGTGGGCAGCGCCGGCCATCCAAGGACGAGGGGCCATGTGACGTGGCCGCCGCCACGCAGGCGGGAGCATGGGAGCAGAAAGGAGGCCTGCGAAGCCTCCTTGGAGTTCTTGGAGCCCAGCAGGCTCTTCTCTGGCCGCATCAGCCATCGGCTCCAGCTCTGGATGATGTGGAGCACGGGGTCACAGCAGCTCAGCCACTGAGAGGGCAGGCTCTTAACAGGAGGTACGAGTCCTGGACCCGCCACTTATCAGCTAGCGACCCAGAGTAACTTCATCTCATATGAAACCAGGGCTCTAGCAAGCTAGCTGTGCACGTACGGGGAAGAGCAGTGCGGGCACTGGGACCCGTGTCCCCACCTGCTGGCACCCTGTACACGTTTCCTGCAACGGCTATAACAAACCAGCACAAACTCACGTGCTTCAAACCACAGCGAGTCTGTCATTTCACAGTTCTGGAGGCCTGGAGTCCAAAGCCAAGGTGCCGGCAGGGCCACCCGCAGGCCCCCAAGGGGGGCCCTCACCTCTCCTGTTTCCGGGCAGGTCCCTCCCACAGCAGCCCCCTTCACGAAGTTTCTGTCTGGCCTCCTCTTACTCAGGTTCCAGCCATCAACCCCAACCCAGAACGACTTCGTGTCAAGTACCACAACGAGCTTCACCTAGGCAGGTCATCCGAGGTTCCAGCTTGTGTGCGTTTTGGGGGGACACCGTTCAGCCCAGCGCAGCCAGCTACTCTCGCTGAGGTTTGAGAGACACGCCCTGAGGCTCACGGTGGCTCAGACACTGCCGAGAAGGGTCACACCTGTTCTCAGCAGGCCAGGGAGCAGCACAGGTGGGCCTGGGCCCAGGCACCTGTGGATGGCAGCTGTGTTTGGGGTGAGACCCCAGCCATGTTTGGCAAACATGGAGCCCAGGGCCTGGCTGCAGGGACAGGCAGAAGGGGAAGTTTCACCACACGCAGCTGGGCGAGGCCCCTCCGTGGGCTGCCCCGGGCCGTGAGCACTGTCCCTGTGGAAGCCGCACGGAGCACCACGCAGAGGCCTGTGCGCACACTGCAGTGTGGCCAGCGCTCCCGTCTGTGCAGCCCCCAGAGAAGCAGTTGTGTCGCAGGCAGGGGACTTGGCGTATAGACTGTGCACTCGAGAGCCTCGCGGCGCTGTTTCCCCATCTGCACAGTGGGAGCTTAAAGTGTGCAAGTAACATGATCAGAAACTTGGAAATGTGTTTCAAGTGTTTTACAAGTGCTGGTTAGTAAAGGGGCACCTGAGAATCTTGTCACAGATGCATAATTCACTGGCCTTTGTAAATGCGCACGTTTCCTTTCCTGATCTCAGGAGGGAGGTGCACACAAGGAGGAAAGAGCACCTCTCCGTGCCCTGCCCTGGGCAGCCCTGGGCAGCCCTGCTCAGCACTGGCTGCCGGTAGGCACAGGGTCTGGCACCATGGCCCAAGGGGTCCAAGGGGCTCACTCGGAACAGTGAGAGTGAAGGGCGGATGGCTGGCATTGCAGCCTGTCTGCAGTGCCTCAATCCTGTGGGCTTGGCAGGCAGTGCTGAGGGCTGGCACCAAAGGCCACGGCGCTGCAGTCCTCTGGCCTTCCCCAGCCTTCTCCCTCCATAACCCCTTCTTACCCAGCTCTCTGCTTCACCTCAGATTCCCTCAGGCCCTGCCACAGGCTCTGTTACAACAGCTCACCAAGGGAAAAGACCCCCTTGTTATTTTTTCGAGATAGGGTCACTCTGTAGTCCAGGGTGGTTTCAAACTAGGAACCTGTCTCGGCTTCCCAGGGGCTAGAATTGCAGGTTTGTATACCGTGCACAGCAGGAAGAAAGTCTTCAGGGTCTGAGGCTGGAGCCCGCACACTGCACCCCGCACACTGCACCCCGAGGGCAGGGCCCCATCCCCAGTGGCATATGCGACGTCCAGGAGCTGTGGATACCTTGCCCTCTCCACATGGGTGGAGTTTCCACAGATCATCTCTAGGCAGCACAGAAGATACTACACACTACTGGCAGCGAAGCACGACACACGGCAGAACTCGGTGATACACGCAGTTAACAGACAGGCTGCTCTGCAGCTACTGCTCCACGCACACAGAGGGATGGGACCACAGTCCAGTATCGAAGAGGCCCGAACTGATGATGTAATGGATGGGTTACCAGGATGTGGGCATGATACATGATACTGTTATCAGGATCTGGAAAACTGTATAGTAATTACAGCCAATAAGGAAGGCACGGCACAGAGAGAACTGGCTAGAGCTGGAAGGACCCAGCGGCACCATTTTACTTGAGATTATCATGGCTGAGCAGTTCTCAGAATTAAATTAGACCGAGACCAGAAAGGCCGAGGCTCCGATATGAAGGAAACAGTCACTGTCACAGCGGCCCCCGACACACAAGATGCATTTCTGGACGCAAAAGAGGCACTCGGAAGGAGCAGCAGCCTGGGGAATCGGTGTGAAAAGTGTGAAAAGGTGGACTGTGGAAACAGGATGGAGTTCCTCCAAAATTAGCCAGAGGAGCAACAGCCCCCAGAAAGAGCCGAGAGGAGGAGTTAGAAAAGACGTCACCCACAGCAGTGCTGCTCAGGAACAAAAGGTGAAAAGCCAGGGTCCTCCCACAGTGGGTGGAGAAACGGGACAGGACCCACGAGGCCCTGCGAGGAGACTCTGCCCTCAGAGCAGACGGCCCTGACCCAGTCACAGCGGGACGAACCCTGGGACACTGTGCTGAGCGCAGAAATCCAGACACCACAGAACAGGCATGGGAAGGCCCTTACACGGGGTGCCCAGAGCGGTCAGGGCACAGCGAAGCAGGAGGGGCAGCGGATGGAGGTAGTGTCCGCGTAGAAGGCTGTGGTTTGGAGGGCAAAGTTCCCCAGATGTATGACGGGCAAGTGAGCACACTCACTGCCCCAAAGTGTAACAAAAACTTGAAATTTTTTTTTTTTAGGTTTTTTTTTTTTTTTTTTTTTTTGAGACAGGGTCTCACTTTGTGGTTCAGGCTGGCCCTGAGCACAGCCTCAAACTCACATCACAGCAATCCTCCTGCCTCTGCCTCCCAAGTGCTGGGATTACAGGCGTGAGCCACCACGCCCGGCACTGTGGTATGTGGTACTGGTTGCTGCTGGGGTGAGTCTCCACACCCAGTATGGTATGTGGTTACCGGGGACTGAACCCGGGTCCTTGCACTTGCAAGACAGGCGCCAGAACCACTGAGCTGTATCCCTGGCCCCAAAACTTGAAAAGTTTTGTAGTGTGTAACTTACAATAAAAGTCATGCTGAGTGAAACCAGCTCCTGGCAGAATGGTATATGTTACTTCATTTACATGAAATGGGAAGCACCTCACAGCCACAAAAGGCCCGGAGCTGGCAAGCGCGGGGCAGCTGCCACAGGGCGCGGGGAACCCCTGGGCTGACAATGGCGCTGTGTCTCTTGCTTGTGAGGATGATTTCCAGGTACACACACCGGCAAAGCCCACCTGACTGCACACCTGAGAGGGTATTTGTGAAATAGTTTTCAGTAAAGCTGACGCTAAAGTACTTTAAGGTCTCACTGGGACATTAGCAAGTCATTGACCCGCAGCGTTGGGCTGCAGAGTTCTAGGCTGTAAGGCCCCAAGAGGCCCACACGAAAGAGGCAGGAAAACACAGTTCACATCCTAAATGGTCACAGACTTTGTCCTCCGCTCCCTTGGAGAGGATACCTGCTCAGGTGAGACCCAGCACTGGGGTCCCCACACCACACCCTCATCCCTAGGCTGAGGAAGAGCAGGAGTGGCCGGAAGTGCTCTGCAGAGCAAGTCTCCTGCGGCCAAGTCCCATCCCAGGAAGAAACCGGCCTCGGATGAGAGGGGTCACCGAGTGCATCAGCCCCGGGCTCAGCAGGGTCTCGGGTTGGCAGCACTCCTGACAGAGGCCTTGGCTACTGTGGCTCCAGCAGGACGTCTGTGGGGCCACATGGTACTGTCACCGTCTCTAGAAGAAGACGGGAACAAGCTGCCAGCCGCCCAGCTCCAGATCCCAGCTGCCCGGCTCCAGATCCCAGCCGCCTGGCTCCAGATCCCAGCGCTGGCTTCTGTGCACACATGAAGACCACAGCGTTGCAGAGATAACACCACGTGGGCAAATTCTCAGCACCCACTGTCAGAGGGAGAGATGGGCTTGCGATGCTGGGTGAGTCCTGGCCATCGCACAGTGGGCAGACTCGAACGCTCACACGGCTCTGAGGGGCTGAGCCCAGACCCCGAAGCCTGCAGTGCTGGGCCGAATTCTGCCGGGGGAACAGACTAAAGAGCATCGTTAGTCATGGTTTTTAAATCCACTGCTCCCACCCCCAGGCGGTTCCCCAGCCTGGCACGCACTGCCCGAAGCCCCCAGCTCCTTCAGTGACCCGTCGGCACCTGCTGACTCGGTTCTCCGGAGGGGTGATGAGCAGAGCGCCCCACTCAGCTGGCCCCAGGCAGCAGTGTCACCCAGCGGACAGACGCCATTCTGAGGAGGAAAGGAGCTTCCCATCACCCCGGGAACCACCAGGCTGCAAAGGAAAGGGGTTCCCTCCTGACGCCCGCCCTGGTCACCGCCAAGGCCTGCTAATGGGACAGAGACACTGCTTACAAACCGTCACCAACATGCCCACCGCAGCCCCAGGCGCGCAGGCGAACGTGCCACACACAGCCGCCTGCTTCAGCCCAAAGCCAGGCACAGAAGGGCCAGTGCAGCTGGGAAGCAGAGTGAAGAAGTGGCTGCAGGAGACAGACGCAGCAGACAGCAGGGCCGTGGTGGCCTGGGGTCCAGAACAGCCCGCGCACAGCCCGGGCAGCACCCTCAGGCAGACGTCAGCGGGTGCAGACACCGCAGAGGGCAAGACTCCTGACGCTCAGGGACAGCAACCACGACCCCTGCTCTGTGGGGTGGCGCCCTGCTCCTGCCCTCGGCCCTGCTGCGACTGGTCTTCATCCAGCCTGTCCACTTTGGAGCCCGAGTGTCAGTCTCTGCCCTGTGCACAACAGCCCTCGACGCAGTGAGTCAGTGTTGTTTCTCAGCTCTTCAGCACGTCAAGTGAAGCTGGCAGCCATTCTGTGCCCCGCTCAGACCAGCGCTGGGCGAGGGGTCACTGCGCTCCGAGGGAGAGCCTGCACGGCCATGGAGTGTTCTGAGCTGCACTAAGGCCAGAGCGGCCAGCCTGGGTGTGGGGCAGGTCGGATGTACCAAATGCACTTCTGACTTATATTTTCAATTTCTGGTAAGTCTATCAGGACATGACCCTATTGTAAGCTGTGAAGCAACTGTATTACTGTGCTCTGGTAGCGTTTTCTCCTTTGAAGCTCTGGGAGATGCTCTCCCCAGAAAACCGGTCCATGAGGCAGACTCCACACCCAGTGGGCTGCCTCTGGCCTGGGGACCCCGTGCCCTGCCCTGGCACCCACCGTCTGTTGATCACTCAGGGCCCTGTGCAGAGGACAGTACGGTCAAAGGCATTCGCATCCGCCTGGGGAAAGGATCAGGTGCTTTGTTTAAATCAGATTTACTCTGGGAGCTGCCAGGAGATCCACGCAGCCATTCATCAAATGGAGCCACCCAGGCCCTTCCTCCAGGGCTAAATTCAGAGCTTTAACCATAATAAGGCTGCAGGGCACAAGCTCTTCCCGGCAGAGCTGGCTGGCTCCTCATGGAGCAGCCACCATGAGAGGAGGGACCCAGGCTGCTCAGCCTGCTCCGGCACCAGGGTGTGGACAGGAGTCCGTGCGCAGGCTCTTCTGCCCAGAGTTACTTTTAGTTTACAAACTGAGTCTCAAATCCAGGAGCCAAGGCCTCTGTGTTCCCCAAAACACACTCAGCAGTGTCTTAAAACATCTCACACGGAAAAAAGAAGCCAGACGCCCTAGAGGTGGGAGGCAGGCTGGAACCCAGAGGTGCTCCCCGCAGCCCTCGCGCTGCGGTAGGCGGCCTTAGAGGGCAGCAGAGAGCTGTCCTGGCTTCGAGCGCTGCCCGCCAGGGCCCACCCTGTGCAAGCCTGATCTGGACCACAGCAAAATCAGCTCCAAAAGGCAGAGGATCTGCCATGCTGGGGCCAGGGCACTCACAGTGAGTAGCAGTCAGACAAGTGAGACAAGGAGCGGCAGGACGTAGCTCCGGAGCTTGCTGTTACACAATGCCAAACCCCTACTTCAGGTAATTGAGCCCTCTGGGGGAGCATGGACCCTGCAGCCCAGGGGGCAGCAAGTCCAAGGGCAGAGGAGCCCAGACCAGTGTCACCTGCACTAGAGGGGCCACTCACTCTTGCCGGTGCAGGCTGAACCCAAGAGTGTCTGAGGAGCTGACGCCCCAGAGACACCGCCACATGCGCCTCCTAAGGTCGCTGCTGGAGGGGTGCTCCAAATCCCAACTTGAATTTGAGAACAAAGAACAGGACATAAGGCCAAGCTCCTGGGCAGTGGCAGCACTTTTCCAGACTTGCCAGCTGCTTGGGGTGAGGAGGAAATACCTCCCCACGTGGACAGCTTTGCTCTGGGCTCCCTGCCCCCACTCACTGCTGTGAGCCTGACGGCCCGAGCTGGCCCTACACAAGGGCTGTCCCAGGCAGGGTCCCAGAGGCAGCTCTCTGCTACAGGAGTGGGGCTGGGCCACCAGCCACCTGCCCCCTCAGGCTCCCGATACACCGCAAAGGAAAGGACTGCTGGGCTGTGCCCCCAGTGTGCTGTATGGAGGAAGACACCCACCCCTAGGGTGCTGAGCCGGGCCCTGCCCCACCCCCAGCTCTGAGCCCTCCTCAGAGCCCCCAGCGGTCCTGGGCAGCAGGGCTGACAGGACAGGTGGGCGGGATGCCAGTGGCTGTGCTGTTCAGTTTCCCAGTGAGCACTGGGTGCTCAGGTTCCTGGCACTCAGCATGTGCGACCCTGGGCAACCCTGCCTCTGCCAGGAGTGGCCAGACCACCCTGCCAAGCCCATCCAACCAAGAGGGCCTGGACTATAGAATCCCGGAGCTGCACATGTGTCAGGGTGTTGCCCACCAGCAGCAGGGGCAGAGTCGGGCTATGGCCACATCAGGGCACATGCCAAGCGGCAGCCAGTGACATACAAAGTGACTCGGACACTTAATCCGCCCAGGTGATAGAGATTGGCAGCTTTGTGCCTGGAAGATCTCACTCCAAAGGAACAGTGTCACCCGGGCCTGCTCTGGCTGACCCCTGGCTGCTGGAGGCTTCACCCTGGCACATGGAGGATCGGCCTGGCAGCCCTGTCTGTGGGCACCCCGATTCCCTGACCCTTGCACCCTCAGGAGCCAAGGTGGCAGTCTGACACACAGGACCACGTGCTGTGAGCCAGACTCCTGGGCCAGCTGTGCGCCACGGAGCAGATGTGAATCCGGCTTGGCCCCAGTCTCTCCTGGGCAGCGTGGTGCTGATGCCCTTGCTTCTGTCCTCACCTGTGTCCCCAGGCTGTGCCTCACCCCAGGCCCCCTTTTGCTCTTCCACTACTCACGCGCTTCCCTCTATCCAGTTCCTTCCGTTTGAAACACCACGCCTGGTCGGCTTTCCAGGACCTCAGCAGAACACCACCTCACCTGCCTCACAGACCAGAGGCTGACTCGCGGCCTGGCGGGGGGAGGCCAAGGAGAGGCCAGGCGGCGCCTTGCTGGGTCTGCAGACGCGAGCACCGGCCTCACACAGGAGACCTGAGCCTGGGGCTCAGACTCTGCAGAGACCAGAGATATGCCTCTCGGCACTGGGTTCCTATCCTCTGAAGCAGATGACTCCAGGCTCCCTCTGGTCTGGTTTCTCTGCCACCAGGGATGAGAATACAAAGCTCCCAGCTGACAATCGCCCAGAGCTGTTATGACACAAAACGGGGGAAATTTCATAATGGCTGGTGATTTTCTCTTTATTGTTCTGAATCTGTAATGTGAGAGTATGTTAAAAAAAAAAAAAAAGGTACCTGTGCAGGAAGCAAACCTGCTAACAAATGACAGGCCTGCCCTGACCGTGCAGCTCCGCCACGTTCTTGCTCTTCCCCACCCCTTATGAGCGCAGAGTGTGCAGCTCACTCTGTCTAAATGAACATCAGGGACAGATATCCAGCTGATCTGTGACGAGGTCACAAATGTCTCCTAGCCAAGCACGCCCAAATGTTCTTCAGTTGTACCTGAATCCCCTATTTACATCTGCATAAATTCCAAAGCTCTTATATCATGTTTGTTCTTTTAATGAAAAGAGAAAAAAACTACACCCCTGTTAAATCCACATGTGTATTGATAGTTCAGGCCTCTTGTGGAACCTTTAAAAATAAACATTTGAAAATCGTCCTATTTCATTATGGTCTCTAGGTCGAGGGGCCAAAGAACAAAGGAATTATATCTCCAGTTCCAGGACTGGGCAAGTGTCAGGGACCAGAACTCCCACCCCAGGCAATGAAAAGACACTTAGCTCTGTCCATGGACCACTCTGAGTTCCTATGTTCTTGACTTTAGACCAGGGTTATCAACCCTGAACTATTAACCTGTCATTAGAACTACAGGTTATACACACTGTTCAAGAGGATGCCCGAGTGGGCACCAGTAGAAAATCCCAACCCAAGCTGCAAACTTGGGCTGTTTCAGACAGTCCTGAAGGTCCACGTCCAGCCCTCGGCCTCATAAATGAACCACATGACAAAATGGTTTTATTTCCCTTTCTACTGGGGAGGTGGAGAAGCGGGGCCAAGGCTCTCGCCAGAAGTTACAGCAACATCCCACAGCTACAAAGCCAGGAAGACTCCCTAGGCCCGGTGTTTGTGCACTGAGCAGATGCGTCCGGGTGCCCGAGCTGTGACAAGCCTGTCACTGACACCTGCTCCTGCTGCTTCTCACCCGGACTGGCTGCAGCGTCCAGACAGTCCCTGTGCCCGCACTCCAACATCCTGCTTTCTCAGCACTCATATGCCAGGCAAGCCGACTGGCACCACAGGTGACAATGCCGGGTTATCTGTGCCTCTGACGCCCCCCATGGCCCCTGTGGGGCTGGTGGGAGCCTCAGGAGGCCCTTTCTCAGTCACATCTGGTCCTGGCAGTGCCAGCAGCTCCATAGCAGGAGCTGACTCAGAGCTGAGGCGCATTTTGTGATTCCCGGCTGGAAATGAGTCTACACTCCCAAGTCCCATTGGACATGGAGAAAAAGGCACCTAGCGTGTGATTCCAACACTGGCTGGAGGCAGAAGCCTCATGTTTCACACCCGAGCCGAATGCACAACCAAATATGGGCCACACTGTATTTAATCCTTCCACCTTCTTCAAGGATTTGCTGGGACCAAAATCATACAGTGGGGCCAATTCCGAGGCTCTGAATTACAGGAAGGTGTTTCCATCTACACCTACTAGTTTATTTAGCACAGCATCCAACAGTGCTGGACACCTAAGTGGATGATGGAGTCACGGTGCTGAGAATGGTCTATTTTAAGGTCTCTGTCCTGAACCACAAATTCCCCGAGCACTTCTGTGTGAGGCATGTTAATGCCAATGTGCAGCCTAAAACCTGTTTTTGCAGGCTGGGGATATAGCTCAGTGGTTCCAGCACCTGTCTTGCAAGCGCAAGCACCCGGGTTCGATCCCCGGAAACCACATACAACACGGGGGATGGAGACTCACGCCCAGCGGCAACCAGTACCACATACCACAGTGCCGGGCGTAGTGGCTCACGCCTGTAATCCCAGCTCTCAGGAGGCAGAGGCAGGAGGATTGCTGTGATGTGAGTTTGAGGCTGAGCTCAGGGCCAGCCTGAACTACAAAGCGAGACCCTGTCTCAAAAAAAAACAAACAAAAAACCTGTTTTTGCATTTTGCACAATGTACTCAGACCTGTGTGCAATTTTCAAATTAATCTTGCATTAAGTACTAATATAGGCAATACACGCAGGCACTTATTTCTCTACAGAACAGATTCTTACTGGTGTGCTGTTTTGCATAATCAATCAGCTTGAATGTTAGTGTGTCGACTTAGGGTCTCGGGATAACAATGAAATTGCACTGAATAAGCAGGCTGGATTTTGAAAGCAAGATTTCAATGAGTGATTTACCCAGAGCAGCGTGAGAGGAGCAGCAGAGAATGAGCGAAGCCAAGATGGAGGCCTCTGCTCCCAGGCACTGGCCCTGCCAGTGACCCCTGGGCCCTGGATGATCAGGTCTCTACCAGCCAAGCACGGGTGAGTGCAAAGCCTCACAGTCCTGTGAGACCAGCATAGAAGGCCTCAGGTGTCAAGACTGATGACATCGAACATGTACCAAAGCTCCTAAAAAGCTGTCACAGAGGCTTTCGGGGGAGAGCAGACACCCAAGCCGCTTCACCATGGCTTCAACTGTGCTCAGCGGAGGGCCTGGGTGTGCAGTGGGCGTGTCTGCAGGTTCGAACTTCCTGTTACCACTGGGGAAAATCAAGGCCATTGCTTATTGACTTATTCAGAGTTAGGACACGAAGGAAGAGAGAATTCTGGGAAGAGCTTTTGAAAGTGCCAATAGTCAAACATCAAAAATAGAGCCAAGTTTGTCGTGACAGGTTTCTACCTTTAGCTGCCACTGGGGATTAAAACCCTGCTCCGAAGTTAACCTACTACACAAGTGACAGTCCCACAATGTGCCTTATAGATCCCACTGTAGGTAGAGGAGGGGAGGGGAACGGCAGGTATTTTGGGTTGAATCGAGTCCCTATATCAGAGATGATGCCATAGCTCAGATGTAACTGTATTTGCAGATAGTTTTTTTGGAGTCGAGATAAGTTGAAGTCTTACTCCATTAGGATTGGCTCTGAGTCAGTAAGACTGGTCTGCTTTAAAAGAAGGACGAAGAAACAGATGGAGCCAGGCCCGTGTACCAGCGAGGCCCAGCCTGGGGATGCAGTGTGGGCGAAGGGACCCCAACAGCATGGAAAGGAGGACCCTTCTGAGTCAGAGACAGCGAGTCCCACTGCTGCTCTGCTCAGGGGCTCCCGGCAGTGCTGAGAACGAGCACATTTCTCTGGTCAAGCCACCTGTCGGAGGTACTGTTACAGCAGCTCTAGCAAACTACCAGAGCAGGGGAGACGCCATCACCGACTTTCACCTCCTGGGTGGGAGGAGGATGTTAGTGTGTAGTTTTACTCAAAGTGGAAGAACTATCATGCTGAGGGTCTTTGTTCTACAATAATGAACAAACTTTAGCTCTATAGATACATAATTAGTTATAAGATTCTTCAAAGCTACAACCAGCCTCATATCTGAACAACTTGGTTTATGACTGGAATTTTACTTTTACCACTAAAGTCTTGAGTTATGACCCACAGGCCAGTCTTTTCTGTGTGAGGTCAGGTGAGAAATCGTGGGCCAGTGTCTAAGGACACTGAGATCTGCCTGGAAGAAAGCGTGACCTAAAGTTACACAGGAGAGAGACTCTGAAGAGTGTATGGAGGAGCCCGAGCCTTCCGCTGACCCTGTGGTTGGTGACACTGTCACTATAGCAGAGTCCATGGGCTGCAGGTAGACAGTGGTGATGCTGAGGACCGGGTAGAGGAACACTCAGAGAACTGTCTACACAGGAACTTCAGCAACTTCAGCTGAGCGACACAGAACAGAGGCGGAGGAGCTTCTGAAGAGAGAAGGGTATCAACAATCAGTGCAGCAACGGTCTTCTGAAATAAAGGAAATCCTGGAAAGATGGACAGAGCTACAAACACTGTAGAGAAGACTCACTGGACAGAGAAAGAGCCAATCACTGTATTCACTTGCTTAACCACACTGTCATGTCATACGACAGAACAGTGTTAAAGAAAAGACAGAAACAGACAACCTTAGACCAGCTTTTAGTTCGGAGAAGGCTGAGACCCAGTGAGCCAGATGCAGGTCCTAGTGGGCCAGACTCTCCCAAGGAAAGGACACAGAGAGCCAGATTCCTGATGTTCTCATGGAAGGAGACTCTCCTTCCACAGTGACACCTTCCATTTTACCCTCCTTTCCTGCAAGCCAAAGGTGTCAACTTGAATGGGGAGCCCAGTATGAAGTTGTTGCTTCTGGTAAATGAGGCACACTTTCTAACTTGTTTCTGAATACACTAGGGAAAGTATTGGTGTTTCTGGTAAAGTGCACACATTATACAACCCTCTTCATTATGACGAGGTTAGTTAAGGGAGCTTCAGGAGGTTCAGCATGCATTATGGGTATTTCTATTATATCTTATGGGAAAACTGTTCTTGACTTATAACCAACTTGCATAACAACCAGCCCTTATGAATGAACTGCTTTCATAAATTTAGGGCCCACTGCATTTTAAATAATGAAAGATTTAGTTTGGGCTCAGAATCATGTTGTACTCCATGGCCAATATTATAGCACATTTGCAAAGGAAAGTTAAAGGTGGATATCATAAGATGGACCCACAAGCAAAGAGGAAATGTAAGTGTTCACCTCTAGTTCATCAGTTTCTCTTCTTTTTCTGGTTACTTTCATGTTTTCTTCATTATGATTAGATTATTTTGGAGAGAAATACATTTTTAATTTCTAACAGACACTTCCATAAAAGCAAGAGAGAAGAGCTAACACTTGTTTTATGGACTTTGGTTTTGTCTTTAGATCCAAGCATCCTCAGAGGACAGTGACAAGGAATGCGCCTCCAGGGGACAGCCCAGACCAAAGCAGCTTGGCAAAGGGTGTAACTCATTAAAGAGCGTTCCCCTTGTGCCTGGCTGGTCGGTTGCTCTCACCCTCGAGGGGAGCAGATAGCCCAGACGCACGCACCCAGCACGGTCCAGGCGCTGACCAGGGCCGCACATCACTGGCTGTAGACTGTGCGGTGACGTGGGGATGATTCAAAGAACGGTGAACAATGGGATCACGCTCTGAGATGGAGGCTGGGTGGGCAGAAAGTATATCCTATCAGCTAGGTCAGGTAGCCTTCAACTGACAAACCTCTTGGATTTCTCGTCACTCAACACAAGAGAGTGTAATAACTGCTCTGCTAAGGAATTTGTGAGAACTTGACGGATACAGAAGCCAAGGCCCTGGCAAATGAAGGCTGAGGGTCCCTGTCCTCCAGCGCCCACTCTGGGAAGGACCTGTGAGTGACAAGGAGCCCAGATGGCCTTTACAGTGGCAGGACCACCAGGCTGCCAGGACCTGCTGCAGAACCCACAAGGCCTTGTGCCTGACACACGTGTCCTGAGCACAATTATGGCTGGTATTTAGAAAATGTGGGATCAAAGTTAGGTCCCCGACCTTACTGTGGAGCCAAACTGCCAGTGTGCAGCACAGACTTCCCAAATTCTCTAATTTTGCCAAAGGCCCCTTTCTGAATGGAGGACTCTATGCCCTCACGACTGTACTTTCTCCTTTTAGGGTACTGTGCGAAGTGCCGACCTTTGCAGGTAGCGTGAATGGACAGACGGCCTGGCCTCTGGTTCTAACGGGGCGCACGCAGAGCCTCTGTGACCCTTCCCCAGAGCGCAGCGAGACCTGATCGCTCCTCTACCCTCTTTTGCAGCCTAAATATCCACAGCTCCATGTTTCTGCAAAGTAGCACAGAACAGTGGAGTGCTTATCCACCCTGTGTCGGGAGGGAAAATAACTAGAAATTTCCAAGTAATTCTGCAAACATGTCTATTTTCCAGCTTTGAATCTCAAAAAAATGAGAAATTAATTTTCCAGTGGTGTGAAAATTTCCTGAAATATCACATCCTCATTCTTGCCGCATGAATACATAATTTTTCTGCCACCTCTGAACACCACCGGCTCTTCTGTGTAATGTTTCCAGACGCCTCCACAATTAGCTGTTATATTTAAATTCTGTCCATTAAATTTAATAAGATCTTCCCTCTTCCAACAAAATGTCTGGTGGAGAAAACAATGGCACTAATGCGGGAGGACGTGAAAGCTGCTTTGTAGGCAGGTTTCACACAAACCTGTAAACGACTCATTTTCCAGGGCTAAAGCACAGTCCTCCTCGACCTCTGCATCCCAAGGTCAGCTGGCCTCGTGAGAGCAACACCGTGAAAAGGGTGTATGCGTGATTCACCTGAGTGGCCTGTGCCAGAACATTCTGTCATTTCTCCACCCATATAAATAATGATTTCTCTTATAGAGGATCAAAGACTAACACTATTAGTCTCTAAATAAAGAGACTAATAGAGATAACACTATTATCTCTAAAGAGATATACCAACATTAGAGATGTTCTTGTCAAATTTATATACATATTCAGTGTGATTCCAATCTAAAGCCAACCAAGTAATTTTTTTTTGTAGAAAATGGCAAGCTGTTTCCAAAATCAAAGGTCCAAGACAGTCTTGAAACACGATGGTGGTTCCTTTACCAGTAATAGGAATTATGAAACCTCAGACATTGAAGTATTAGCTCAACAAGAGATAAACAGACCATAGAAAATTTGATTTGTGGCAAAGAATGTATTAGAGATCTGTACAGAGATGATCACTTCAGTGACTGTTCTGGGTAGATCTGATGTCCAAATAGACCCCCCCCCAAATATGAGCCCCATCTCTTATCATATGAAGAATTACTTCTAAGGGGATAATAGTTCTAAGTGGGAAAAGTGAAAAAGTAAAGCCTCTAGAGGCTAACAGAGTGCCGTCTTCATGATCTTGGATAAACATGTGTTAACCAGGGCAGGGAAAGCACTAATGCAGAAAGAAATGACTGATAAAAAATACAAACTTCCCAACCCTACCCACAGAGTGGGAAAGGGAAGGCACAGCATGGGAGAATTTATTTATACATAAAGCCAACAAAATTCTCTCACACACAGCATGTGAAGACTGCCTGTCAATCAAGAAAAAAGCAAATGACTTTTTCTTTTAAGTGGCCAAAATACTTGTAGAGAAATTTCAAGAGGGAGAATATATGAATACCCAATAAACACATCAAAAGATATTGAAACCTTTGTTTGCAGACAGGGAAATGCAAATTAAAATCATGACTATACACCAAACACATAAATAACAGTTAAAATTAGGAAGACTGATAATTCTAAGTTTGGAAAGAACTCAGAGCCATATAATAATATTGAGGAATCTCCTAAATATAATGTTGAAAGAAGCAGACACAAAAGAGAAATACAGTCCATTCTGTCATGAGGTGTGGGTCTGTAAAAATCACTACATTATGCAAATTCATGCAACTAAAATCATAAAGTTCATGTGAGCTAAGGACACAATGTTCAAAAGCTTTGCTAGTGACATTATTAAAGAAATCTAGTAAAACTAGTGGGACAATTTTATACAAGTAAAATGGTTAAGAAAGGCTTAGATGGGTGTGGTAGTGCATAACTGTAGTCACAGCACTCTGGGAAGCTGAGACAAGAAGACTGTAGATCCAAGCCCAACATGGGCAATTTAGATACATCCTATGTAAAAAAAAAGAAGAAATAACGGGCGTGCAGATGTGGCTTACACGGAGGTCCTGGGCCAAATCCCCAGGACTGCCAAAAGCACAAATGCTAAAGTAAATAGTGACTTGTGTTGAAAAGACTTGAAGTACGCTGTGCACGTAGGCAAGAAAGGAGGCAGCCTGCACACTACAGAGAAGTAGTACAGACAGGTCACCAAGACTGGAGGGCCACGACACTGTTACCCTGGCGGGCTCACAGCCGTCCCTGAACTCGCACAGGTGCCGAGCTGCTGTCCTGCATAGTGTGCACTCTTCCCAGCCCAGTTCAGTGGGCCATGGTGTTCTGCACTCAGATTTTCTGAGGACAAACTGTATGAGCAAAAACTAAACTGCATTATGCTCCAGTTGTTCCCTAATGTGCCAATCAGTTTGGAAACTTGCACTTTCAAAACAAGCAGCCACCTTCCTCCTTGGAGCTGGCCTATCAAGGACTGAAAGGAGCCCAAATCAATTTCTCCTCTAAGCTGTAGATGTTGGGTGCTGCTTCCCAGTGCTGGGGAACGTGACTGAGGCAGACTTCGGCACAGACAAGCGGGGTCTTTGTTTTGACTGTGTCTCACGCGTGGCTCAGACAACTTTGGAACTGGTTTGGGAAGAGTTTGGAGATGCTGACGCAGGAAGCCCTAGAAAGCCTTAAGCTTGAGATTCTGGTTGGCGCTCAGAAGATCAGTGTACTGATAGAAGTCCAGATGGTAAAGAACAGGCCCGGGAGGTTTGGGTTGGGAACAAGAACAGCACTGGTAGTTGGGCTCTTGGCCATGTGTGTTATGCTCTGGCAAAAACACTGTCTGTATTTCGCTCATGTCCTGAGATTAAAAGCATCAGGCTAATTAATTTGGCAAAGGGAATTTCAGAACAGTCCAATGTTCAGGCTATCACATGGGCATTACTTGCTTCTTTTAGTGAGACCTACACTGAGAAATAGAAGCAAAAAGCCCATTAAAATTTTTTCATTTTTCTAGAAAGAACAAGCTTGTAAAAAATGGAACAGAGAACTTGGTCATTGAAAGACTATCATTAAAAATAGGGAGAGTGCCTTTAGAGCATCCCAGAAACCAGCAAAACCCCACCCCCCACCCCCAAGAAAGTGAAAAGAGCCTCCGTTCTTTCAGGCCTCACAGAAAAAAGTTGTCCAGAGCTCGGCCAGCCAGGTACTCAGCCCTCTGCGATAATGACGCAAGCGCGCCCGGACTGACCGGTGGCAGACCCTGGCATCATCAATGATGGTTTTACAGATACACGAGTATCAGTTTTGCAGTCAGGATGCTTCCGCCAGGTCAGAAGAGGGCAGCACGCCCGAGGCGGTAGTAAGGAAAGCTGTGAGGGAGGAGAAGTACAGTGGAGACCTGGGAAAGCGGATGCTGACCGAGGATAAAGCAAAGCAGCACAAAGCTGCTCCAAGGGAAGCCACAGAGCCGCCAGGGGCACAGCCGTGGGTGGAGCTGTCACGCCCTTTGGAGTTCACATCTTTTCCTGGGGCCGTACATGAAATAACATTTTCACTGCCAAGTTTCACTATTACTTTGGCCCCGTTGGTCTCTAGTCCCCTGTTCCTCCTAAGTTTACCCTATAGCATTGGATATTGGCAGTTGTCATCCTCATTTTTACTTTTACAGGGCTCACATTAAGAGTCTGCCTTGAGTTGCAGAGATTTTCTATAATGCTGAAATTGTTGAGACTTTGGTGATTCTTAGAAATTGATTAAATGTATTTTTCATAAACAAATACACCTGAGTTTTTGAGGAGGCAGGTACAAAATTTTACAGTTTATACCTAACGCCTCCCGAGGGCCTAGTGTGCTCAGGCTGGGCTCGCAGAGGGGACTGGGTGGCGGAGTGCCACCGCTGACTCTGAGAAGACGGCGCCGGGGTGGCCCGGGAGGGTGCTCTGCTCCCGGGCTGCCGGGACACAATCAGCTTCTCTTCGCCTGGCCCTCCTGAGCCAGCTGACCATGGACTAAACCTTCACCGAAACAAACCCCACCCCGCTGTGGACGTCAGGTACCGCGTCTCGGTGATGAGGAACGCGACTACAGCCACGTGCATGTGCAACACGCTCCCGAGGACCTTCTGTCGGCCAAATTCAGTGAAGCCTCTGCTCCCTTGTTGCCACATTAATGAGGTTCCAAACGTCAAGATACCACGTAAGCATGGCTGGCAAAAGGTCCGGCCCAAAGTTTTTGTAATTGGCACACTGTTTTTTGAGCAGTGGTGCGTATCTGAACACATGTACGTAACAGACAAGCTGAGGCGGGGGAGATAAAGGAAGGGATGGTATGGACAGGGAAACGGGATGACTACTGCTAAAAATAGCATCATGGACTTCAAAATGGCAGCCAAAAGGAACATGAATGTGTTCGTTAAAGTTTTTTTACATCCAGTCTCTCGTAGTTAGGGTTTGCACAGGAGCATTCTGACGTATTCAAGTGCTGACTAGGAGAGGATGAGTCTACACAGCATCCCGAGAAGTACCGATCTGGAGCCTTGTAAGCCCTTCTGCGCACTCAGAGGAAGGACTTGGTTAGCTGTGAGAGGGAAGAGTTTTCACTGCAGCTAACGCCTTTCCATCCCTCCTTGGGCTCAAGTCAGCTGTTTTCCTGAAGTCTCTCCCTGTTACATCCAAAAATTCAAATTGGTTTTCCTATCGAATCAAGCAAATTTAGGAAAGGCAAAAGCCTGATACTAAATGTATGGATCTCAACCCAGATGCTGCACACTTGGAGGATACGTTCATCTGGGTTATCTATGTCACTAGACAGATGGTAGCTTCCCAGGTGTGTTCTTATCTCCTTCAAGAACCTCAGAGCACATTTAATTCCACCCATGCAGCTCTGTGTAAGGAACTCAGAGATTAATGTGTGGATACTGGCCATGGACTGACTCTTCCAGGCTTGAAGGAACGGATAGCTTGGGGCTCTAGCAGCAAATCAGGAGTTTCCTGTATTGCTAACTAATGCAGCCATTAGTAGACCAAAGACAGCAAGTATCTCTGGCTGATACAGGAATATCCCACTCAAGTCACGAGGGGTGCTTTTTAAATTGCAAATTCCTGTTTGGGGGATGGGTGTCTGCATTTTCAGGAGGTTTCCCCATAATCGCGATGGACAATACAGTTAGGAGTCCACTGTGGTGCAGGCTGGACAAGAGAACAGCAGCGGTCAACTGCTGGCTGATGGCACGAAAGGCAGAGTCCCATTAAAGAAGCTGCTTCAGACCAGGTCGACCTTGAAATCACTCAGCACTGTGTAAATGATGAGACAGTGCAGCCGCCATGCCAAACCCACGCTGAGCCACAGACAGAAGGCAGGAGCCAGTGTCACATGCACTTAACACTGAGCTGTCACAACAAATAAAACCAGAAACCTTCCCACACATCCTTCTAAAGACTCATCAGAGGCCAGATGCGGGCCAGGTGTCCCTGCGTTCCAGCAGCCGCTGGCTGTGCACCAAGCTCCCGGGCACCCATCTGTTTCTGGATGGATTGATGAAAAGCCTTTCCTCTGGAGAGTCACCTTATGCAAAGATGGAAAGCAAGACACCAGAAATGCCAAACCAGCATGATGGAAAGCAGGGGCGAGCGTGCCTCTGAGTCTCTCACTGACGACTCATGGATTTTTCCAGCCTGACAGAGCACGAGGAGGAGAAAACCGGATGGTATGAGCTGGGAAGACAGCAAGGGAAGTGAGGGATGAATGGATCTGTGGAAGTTGGAGTGGACAGGCAGACGTGCAGAGGGACAGATGGATGGAAAACAGAAGGACCAGATCAGACCAGCTGTCACTGAACCCTCAACTATTCTAACTGGGTATTGAGCTGCAATTCATGTACCATGCAATTCACTCATCTGTGTATAAAAAGTGTGGGCTGTTTTAGAATTAAATTATCCTCAAAAAAGAAACATACACACATTAGCCATTGCTCTACAAACCTATATTCTGAATTTGTAAGTAACTCTTGGTTCATATGGATTTGTCTGTTCTGGATATTTCATGTAAATAGAATTACTGAGTATGTAGTTCTTCACGATCTGCTTCCTCCACTTAGCATGACTTCTGGGTTCACCCATGTTGCTGCATGTGTATTTATTTTTTAGAACTTCTACAGTATAGAAATTCTACATATAATTCATCTAATCAAAGTGGATGGACAGTTAGGTTGTTTCTACTTTGGCTATTATATAAAATAAGATGATGAACATTTTTCATGCAAGTTTTTGTGTAGACTTGTTTTGATTTTTCTTGAATACACACCTAAAAGTGAAATTGCTAAGTCACATACTATCTTGGCCCAATTACATCCCTAGTGTCTGTTATCACTTTACATTCCCATCAGCAGTGTGCGAGGGCTCCAATTTCACCACATCCCCATCAACACTTATTTCCTATCTTTAGTTTGTTACTGTTTCTTACAGTCATCTTGATGACTGTAAATCTCACTGAGATTTTGAACTGCACTTTTCAGGTGGCCAAGGTGTTGAGTATCTTTCCATGCACTTACCAGTCATCTGTATGTCTTCTTGGAGTAAATGTCTATATGGAATCTTTGCCTATTTTAAATTTGACTGTTTTTATTATTGAGTTATATTTTAGATACAAGTCCCTAATCAGATATGATTTACAAGAATATTCTCATAGTCTGGTTATATATTCACTTTCTAGACAACGTATGTCTCAGACACAGATAGCTGACCCCACGCTGTGGAGCAGAGGTTCATGGTGGCTCGCAGGTTTTAGAGGATTCAGCCCACAGTTGGATGGATGGTGGAAGGGGCTGGTGGCGAAAAACTGCTCACATCATGGTAGCCAGGAAGCAGGAAGTGACGGTAAGGGCTGGGAACACACAGATGGTCTTTGACTTGCCTCTTCCCACCAGACCCCTTCACTTCATCTCTGAACACTCCCAGGGATTACTCTCTGGGGAGCACCCTTGCTGGGTACAGTGTAGATCTAGCCTACAATACCCTTTACAGCACTAATGTCTCTAATTTTGATGGTTTCTAATCAATAAAACCTTTTCTTTTGTTACTTCTATCTTCGGTTTCATATCTGAGAAACCGTTATCAAATCTAAGGTCATAAAGATTTATACTTATACTTTTTCTAAGAGTTCTTTAGTTTTAAATCAAATTGTTTGACATTAACTTTGGTGTTTAGTATAAGGTAGAGATCTAACTTCATTCTTCTGTATGTGGATATCCACCAAATTATTTTCCATAGGAAAAAAGGGGGCTTGTAGTACGGCAATATTATCAGTAAAACGCTATAATCATTATTGAATGCAATCATGATGTATATATGTAATGTACCAATAAAGATTTCAATTAAAAAAACAAAACAAAAAAAAAAGCTATAATCAATAAAGGCTTCCCATGTGTGAGGAACTGAACAAAGTCACACACATGACCTCACAGTTTCCACAGTCACCTGTTGACTTTGTCAACCTACAGGTGAGAGTCTGAGTGACACAGTGAGGAACCTCATCTGTTAAGGTTGTGTACAGATGCCCCCAAACCTAATGTGGTCATAGGTGGGGCTTTTTGCAGGGGCTGGATCTAGGGGGTGTGATGCTGGTACAAGTCTAGGAATAAGGGCGCCCACCTTGAGTATGAGTCCACTCATGAATTTTTCAAATTCTGGCAATGAAAGGAATGTCTGAGAAGATAGTAAGGAAAGACCAGGCCAAAATCTGAGAGAAAATGGAGACCAAGAAGCCAAAGTAAGTTTGTGTTGTGAAGATTGCTGTGTGCACATTGTGCTTAGCCCTTGGCGTAAGCGGACGGCAGAGGTCTCACAGAGGCGCTGCTCAGCATCGATGCCTGCCCTTTTGTCTGCTCTCATCAGCTAGGAAATTTTACTGCCAAGAATTTAAGAAGACGTGAAGGGACGGGGTTTCTGGTTAGCCACAGACCTCGTGAGCTGCCAGTGTGACGCTGCAGTTCAGCTTTAGATAAAATGCCTGTTCAGCGCCATTTGCGTCAGGGGGAGATAAACTGTCTGGACAACCTAGTAAACGGGAGAAGATACACTTTCACCCCTCAGCTAGAAACAGCAAATGGACGGGATGTGAGGCTCAGACCTGCCAGAGAAACTTGCTGGGTCCTCCTCACTTAGCCTGGAGGGAAAGAGCCTCGCCTCTGACTCGGAAATGGTCACTGTGGGGGCTCAGAGGAGGAAAACCAGACGTGGAAGGTTGTGAGTGTGTGTGCGCACACGCGAGTACATGCACACTTGTGATGAGCAGTCTGGCAGGAGGACACTCAGAGGGCAGCGTGTCCCCACCAAGCTGTCCAGGCAGAGCCCCGGATGCTGGGTCTGGGCCCTCGCTCTTGGGAGACACTTTCAGGGCCTCACATCTCACAAAATCCACACTTCCCTAGCACAGAAATGGCCTTCACTGATGAAACGCCATCCTGACCCAGACAAACATGACGAAGCTCTCAGCCCCTCTGGAACGGTTCCTCCGCACTCTCCTGGGCTCGTGGAAAAGCCTACACAGGGATGCTCTGGCTGCAGCTGGTCTGTGGGGACAGCTCTGCAGAGATGAGATTCAAGTCACGATGGAGCCTTTGAACACGGAGCAGCACCCCATCCAACAGCTCAAAGGAATTAACTTCTGCCTCCTGGTGCCAGGAGGAGCCTCTCCATCCACACAGGCTTTTTGAAGTTACGTAAGCAGCACCTGGCCCAAGCCAGCACAGTCCCTTCCAGAGTGGGCAGAGCAGCAGGTGGACCAGTCTCCTAAGCATGACCTTCTCAGTCCCACTAAAATCCCCCAAGCAGCTTGAAGCAAATTGCAATAGTAAAATTTGGAGAGATCTGAAGAGCCAAAAAATAAAAATTCCTAATTCTCCACTAAATTAACTGGATGTTACTCCTCCAATCTCAGCCATGCAAGGAACATTAAATAAACACATATGTGCAGGACACGGGCAGCGCCCGAGTTTGCCACTAGGCTATCCTGGAGGACAGAGCAGGGGCCAGGACAAGGGGAAGGGTCCAATTTAACAGCCCCAAATCTGCTGCCCACACCACACGAGACCAAGACAGAGATCTTTATGGATGCACTATAATAAACTCTGCAGCCTGGAGCAAACCAATCAATGGCTAAATTTAGTGAGCTAAAGACAAGGAGAGACTGACCTCAAGACAAACTGCCCCAAGCTGAGAGAAACTGTCTGGCAGCGTCACGATGCTAGGAAAGGCTCCCCGAGAGCTGCAGAGGCTGGATCTTCTGAGACACGAGTCCGTCCAGAACCAGCTGGGGGCACCGAAGACTACAACACCTGTCCCAGACAGGACACCTGCCCTGCCGGGACCCCGAGACAAGACCTTGGGCAGGCGTGGTGCTGGCTGTCCTTGTGCTCAGCGCAGCAGGCCCAGCCCTCCAGACCAGACGGAAGGGTCCCCATCCAGTACCCTGAAACCCACACATGCAGCCTCAGTGCTCCCCACGGCCCATGAGCTCACCTCACCCCCTGCACGTCCTTGCGTGCAGAGATGGGTCCTGGAGCCCCGACGACTGATCAAATAACCAAAGGAAGAGGCTAGAGGGCAACAGGCTGTCGGGCCGGCTCATCTCCCAGCAGCGAGGTGCGCATGTTAACAACTTCTCTGAAATTTTTGGAGCCAGATGAATTTCAGAATTCAGACTTTTTAACACCCTTATCAGAGCCTGAGGAGCAACCTGTAGATTCAGTTTCTTTTTTGGCATCAAAAGATGAATATTCATAGCAATCTTTTACCAGTTCAAATTATTATAATATTTGACCCAGAATTCTCAAGGATGGGCAGGATGGCACTGTTTGGCTCACTTCCTTCCAAGAGACGGCTGGACGCAGCTGCCCAGGGACGGGGCTCCAGGGGGAGCAGACCAGTGGGTGATGCCCTGAGCTCGGAGCCGTCTCCGACTAGAGGCCCATGGGAGGACACCTGAGAGCCAGCAGGTCCAGTGCATATTTTCAGTCCCTCCCGGGCTGCTGCAGCTGGCCGCCCTCGCCTCGGTGCCCTGGACACACACTGGGCACCTGCTCTCCCCCGCCTCTCCTGGCCTTGTCCTTGATGGGCCGTTCATGTGGCAGGCTCTGGCCACCGCAGCATGCAGTGTCACGTGGCATTTCCTTCTAAGTTTTATCCACAAGCACATGAGCCCCAGGCTCTCTTCTCCCCCCGGTACACAGCAAGATGGTGGGGAACCATAACAGCGCCTTCTCAGTCCTGGCATAGAAAGCCTCACCCAATCCGTATTGACTGTGAGACAAATAAACTTCAAAGTGAGAATCTGGCCAGGAGTTTGGAGTCTCTGGTGGGGCAGCCATGACCCAGACAGTGGCAGCTTCCCACTTACCGCTCCAGTTTAAGTGCCCTTCGTCCGGGACGCCCACCTTCCATGGGAAGCCAGTCCCTCCACCCCACCGCCTCTAGCAACCGGCTCCCGCATCTGGCGCAGCAACGGCCTGAGTCGCCTGCACATTTCGGTAGTATGTTTAGCCCCATGTTTGCGAGTGCTTCCTCTTCCTCCTGCACATGGTTAGCACTTTGCCAGTAGCTACTGCCCAACACCTGTGATTTAGTGACGCAAATCCAAAGCCTTATGAGCTGCTGAGCACACAAAATCACCATTCTCAGCGTCACAACGACAGCAATGCTGTGCCAGGCTCTGTGGGAGGAGCCAAGCAAAGTAGAGGATAGCGTCGCGTCTTTGTCTTTGGAGCCTTGGCTCCACTGTCTCCCGCCTGTGCTGGACACAACTTCCACTTAAAAAGCGCAGTCTGCTCAGCAGCCGTCAGCTAAAACATCACTCAGAAAGTGAAGAGGGACTCTCAAAGGCAGGACTGAAGGACAGAGGCTCTTCCTCAGCCCTGGAGCCCGCCCCTGCCCCCACCCACTGAGCTGAGACTCCAGCTGGCAGTCAAGAGCCTTGGAGCTGCTTTGGGGTTACTTCCAGCATGAAGGAGCTCCAGCAAAGCACGGCTGCCTTCTGCGTGGCCCAGATGCAGAGCTAATAAGCCGGTTGTGTGGAGCCACGTCATCACTGCTCGGCAAAGCTGCTCAAAACCCAATGCACAGCCAACACCACGGGGCTGATTGGGAAGCAGGCAGGGGATATGTTCCTCCCAGACACAGTGAGCTGGCTTCAGTGATGGGCAGGGAGCAGTTTCATGTCTCCCGGGTCCCTGAAGAAAATGGGGCATTTTAGTCCCAGCCCCAAGGGGACACTGACCAGTTACGACACCGTCTGCATCACTCCCGTGCACTGGTGTTCCACCTGCAGCAACTGTGGCCGTGCCGTGGACCTCTTGTGGCTCCACCCACTGTACACTGCAGGTACACTGACAGCTAGTTTTTAGGTGCAAATATCCACAGCGCTGTGGCAAACACAGGGACCATGCCCAAGCCTCAGGGGAGCCCAGGAGCCTGGGTAAGTCAGGGAGATGTTCGGGGCAGAAAAGGAAACGAGGTTAAACTCCGCAGGGTGCTAGAGGCTGGGATCTAGAGAAGACGGCAGAAGAGCTGAGAGAAGTTGAAGAGTTAGGCTGGTGCCTTGTTAAGTATCACGTGCTAGACAGGAAGTGCCTCAGAAACAGGGAAACAAAGTCAGATGTATGCAAGTAATTGTCCTGGCTGGTACATTCTAGGCCACACACCACGAACACTCAACGAGCAACTCTCCCAAATTCCATCTGCGATACCAAATGCACATGTTGAAAGCCAGAAACTGAGTGCACGCAGCACTGTCCAGCAACTCACCTTGCACAAAGATCCGGTCCCAGTAGGTGCTCCCCACCTCACTGCCCCCGAGAAACACCAGGTTGAACAGGATCAGCATCGAGGTGGAGCAAGACGCCAGGGCGGCATGGAGCCGGCGGCGAGCTTGTGGGGAGAGGCGTCGGGCCTGTGAGGAAGATGGCAAGAGACATCGCATCACGGGTGGAAGGAACGGGGCCCAAGTTTTCTCTGTGCCAGCCCAGGGTGCCCCCCCACCCCCGAGTGGGATCACTAATGAAACGCTTTCGTGACTCGTGTCTCTGCCACAAGGGCTGCACCTCATCCACTGTGCAGGATGGAACTACTGTAGCTAGTTAACACTTAACGGGATCAGGGCCAACTGGGGCGATATCTGTTACCCCACTGATCACAGGGTTGACTGGCTGACCTAGCTAATGAGGGATGACCGTCCTGGTGGAGGAGGACCACTTCCTCGGTGAAGGGTTTGGAGTAGCGGCACCTCCTGCTACAGCCTCCAAACAAGCTCTCAAGACTCAGCAGCCGCCACACAATGCCTTCTGAGATAATCCCACATGTCTTCTGCATGTAAATCTGTAAATTCTCTCTGTAACAACTAGTAAAAACAACTCCAGCTCAAGATCAGAACATAAGAGGTCAAGGTCAGAGCAATCTTCTGGGACAGTTAACTTGACCCTCAGGCATCTGCCAACTGCCCCATAAGCCTGCTGGACTACTGAGGGAGCTGCTGGACTTGAGCTCAGGCCGGACATTTCCCTGACAGCACAGAGCCATGCCTGGCAACAGCGGTAATCCCAGGGCCGGGAGCACTGCTGGCTGGAGGAACGCAGGATTCCAGCAATCATGGTAAAGGATGCTGCTCCTCCTTCCCCTCCCTCTACTTTCAGTGTTTCTTCAGGGATCTCTTAAAGCAAGCAGAGCCTTTATTCTTCACCACTGGCCGTTCTGTTGGTTTCTCTCAAATGATGTCACCACATTTGTCTGCAGCGTGTGAGCTGCTGCCATGTCCCTGGGCCTGTGCATTCAGAGTGAAACCACGCACAGCACTGCGGCCCCAGCTCAGTCCAGTGAGACAGGAAAGAGAATGCAGGGGCCAGAACATCACCCAACACCCTAGCACCTCTGGGCTCTGCACATCCTCACATCCATTCAGCTCCAAGTCACAGACTGAATTCCAAGCAGTCTGCTGGCCACAGCCTCTGCAGTGCACAGCAGACAAAGAGCACTTGCCCAGAGGCTGAGCCCCTTCCAAGAAGCGTGGTTATTATCACCTGTGGTCACTCTGTCAGAAATAACTGAGTTTCTCCTGAAGCTTTGCTGAGATTTCAATCCAGAGGGTGGAGCGCCTGCCCTTCCCTGCCTCCCCTGCCAGCTCCAGTGTGTTCTGTGAGCTCAGACTCAGCTGTGTCCCCACCAGACCCCCTCTACAGCCAGCAGAACCGAGCACGGGCTCCCCATAGGTAAACTGGGCAGCAGAACGGCGGGCCGTGCCCAGAAAGCCCTCCAGCACGGCCGCCAGATCAGGCTGGGGGCCTGGTTCTCTCAAGACACCCTGAGCAGGTTATCGGGGGAAGGCGCCAGGCAAAAGCAGGTGAGAGGTAACTACGTGGTGTGATTTGAAGAAAGAAAGAGGAAGGAGCCAGCTCGTTATCCATCACTCTTTACCTCTGAGACTGAGGAGACATTTACTTAGCATTTTCCACATTTGAAAGCAGAGGGAAATATTTTCTGGGTTTTGCTGACTCAATTAGCAGTCCCCGGGGAGACAGGATGAGAGGAAGTCAGGGAACAGGGAAAAAAGAATTCAAGGAACTATGAGCTGGAGACTTGGTGGCAGCATGTGAGCAGAAGAGAGACCGTCTCTGCCATTTGATGTCCACACGCTGGAATACAGAGACATGAAGAGAAGAGGGGGGAGTCGTCGGGACCCTGCAAGGGCATGAAGCGAGGGTTTAAGCCCACAGGGAGCAAAGGACAGAGACCAAAAGGCACAAGGAGGCGGCAGCGACTGACTCACTGCCGGGAAGGGCGGCTCGAACCCGCAGACGTGCGCGTGGTGAGCTCTGCGGACCCGAGGGCTCTGCGTAGAGACACACCATTGGAGTGGAGCCTTGCATGCAGTGAGCTGCGGCAGCTGGTGAGCTCCTCATGTTCGGATAACCCCAGGACAGGGCGGTTGGCCCGCTGCCACCTGGAGAGGCTGAGCTCAGAACTCGGAGCAGCTGTGGGCTGGCTCCATCCGGCAGCTCTCTTGGTAAGACTGAGCAGCAGAGCCATGTTCGAGTCAGCTGGAGGTCAAGGACCCCCTGGATCCAGGCCAGCAGGAGGCACACGGAGGGTGACAGGCTGAACAAACTGGCTTCCAGCCTCACAGCCAGCACTCATCTGAACCTCAGGGGAACTAAAGGTGGGCCTGGGGATTGTCCACCACCCTGCTGTGAATCTAGGCTGACTTTCTGGGATTAATCAGTGTGATGTGGGCTCTGTCTGCCCACTCCGTCTACCAGAGACACGCCCTGAGGGACGTTCTCTTCCTTCTCCTCTTCTCTGATTTCTTTTTCTGTGATTATTTATTCTTAGTTTTATATGAGTGTGAACATTTTTTCTAGGTTTTTCTTTGGTTGATGTTCTGTGCTATTCTATTGTTTTTCTTTTTCTTTTCTCTTTTCTTCCTGTCTTGCTCATCAGTTTCCCAAAGTTTGGGTAATCTTCCTTTGTTCTATAGCCTGGCTTCTAATCTCGTCCTCTATTTCTCTATGTTTTTTTCCCCATAAAACTCCTTTTAAATATTCCCCCGAGGGTAAGATCACCCTCTTGAGGGTATATTTACCATACACAATTTTTCTGCTTTGCTTTAGATTTTGTTATATGACCACAAATTTCATTCATATGGCAAATTAATAATTACCACTGCTTGTCATTTTCTAGGCTATGTCTGATGCTACTGTTGTTACTGATTGCTCTACTTTAGTTGAGATGACATAACTTTTTTAATTAGATGTTTTACCTGGCATGCCAAAACTGACATTAGCTGAGTCATAAACAATACATAGGCCAGTGCCAAAGAAGAGGGATAAGCCAAATAGGCAGCAACTTCTCATCCTAATCAACCAAAGAGGTAGGATTTTGTAACAGATTCAAAACTCAGAAGCTAGCTACACCAGAAGGCAACTCTGAGAAGTAGTCATTTCCTACGGGTTCTCAATCCTACCAATAAAGCTACCTATCATAAAGCAATTTATAAGTATTAATCCATAAATTACACTTTGAAAAAGAGACAGAAAATAGAGAAAATAAGATGTAAACTCAGACTTTCAGCACACCAAAGGCAAACCCAGGGGTCAGCAAGATGGGACAATTTGAAACTCAACCGTCTACGGCCATATTACCCTCAAAGCGCCTGATCTCATCTGAAAGTCAACCACTTGGACTCTCTGATGTAGTAACAGCACAAGTAACAAAGCAGATGAATGAGGATCTAGAAAAAAATCAAATAAATTTTCCACACAACCACAGACCTGGTTACCATAAAGAGGAGCAAGGTTAGTGCCTCTAGAGCAGATACAGATTTAAAAAATAAACAGAGGATCTTAGGAAAATAATGTAAACTTTGAATCAACACAGGAAAGAAATGGAATCCACAAAATAGCATCAAACAGATATCCAGGAGGTTAAAAATTCCACTGAAAGTACACACAGCAGAATGAGCCAATATGAGGACAGGATATCATATACAGAAGATAAGACTGTGGTGCGCAATCATGAAAAGAAAGATTTCTTTAAAATAGCAAAGAACCACCAAAAAAACTAAATTCAGCAGCTGCTACATGGTGCATAAGATTGATCAGAGTCAATGAAAAAGCAGGAAATAGCACAAACAACATAAAATTCTGTTCACAGAACGGCAGCAAACTTCCCAAGCATGGAAAAAGAATTTGACATATAGATAAAAGGCATACAGAGCTCTACACAGTCGGGATCAAAAAATAAACTACACCAAGACTTATAATGACCAAGATTCTAGAAATTCAACACAAAACAGAGACAAAAACTGTTAGAAAAAAAAATACCTATAAAGGAAAGTCTATCAGAATTACAGAAGAATTCTTGACACAAACCATTAAGGCAAGGAGAGCTGGCACTGATATATTTTAAGACCTAAAAGAAAACAACCTCGAGCCCAGACTGATGAATTCCACAAAGATACCTTTCAAAATTGATGGAGAAGAAACTTCCATGAAAAAGAAAACTTGAAAAATTCATGATCCCCAAAACAGCACTCTAAAATGTTCTAAATGATAATCTAGAAAGAGATGATGCAGACTATAACTCCACAAACCCCAACAGAATGAATCCCCCAAGCAAGCCAAGCAATTAAACAGGGGGAACAAAAAGGAACCAACAGCAAGAAAATAGCACGACAAGGGTAAGTCAATGCAGACCAAACAGAGCTGTCGATGTAGATAGTCTTCATTCACCAATCAAAAGAAACAGGTTGACACTGAATCAGGAAGCAAGACTGAACAATGTGCTGCATACAAGAGACACACTTAATTCAAAGAGAAATGAATAGATTGAAAGTCCAAGAATGGAAAATAATACTCTATGTGACAGAAACAAACAAACAGAAAGGATAGCTATTCAATTTACAGACAAAGCGAATGGCAAGCCAAGACTGAGGAAGAGAGACAGTCACTGTATCTTTGCAAAAGAAACAGTCTAAGAGGAAGAAGTACTTATTATAAATATATATGCACCAAACACTGGTGCACCCAACTATATGAAACAAATATTAACTGACATGAAAAATCAAACGAGCATTGATGCAATTGTAATGGGGGATCTCAATACCCCCATCTATCACAGAGAGACAGATAAACCTGAAAAATATCAAAGAAATATCAGAACTAAACTAAACTTTTGAACGAAGGGACCTAGTGATGTCTAAAGAGTTTCCCACTCTATAACATCAAAATACACATTCTTCTCAGCTGTATATGGGATATTCTCCAAGACAGACCACACTGTAGCTCATAGAACATACTTAATTAAATACAAAGGCATTATAATTACCACGTGCATATTATCAGGCCATAATGCAATGAAACTGGAAAGCAATGACAAAGAAGCTACAAACCCATGAAAATTATGACACTCTCCTGAACAATGAGTCACAGATGAAAGAAAGAAGAATTTAGGCAGTACTGAAACTTAGAGGATGCAATAAAAGCAGTCCTACAAGGAAATTTATAGTTCTGCATATCAGAGAAACAGAGCAAGCTCAATAAATAGCCTAATATTGAACCTCAACCTTCTAGAAAAAGAAAAGCAAGTCAACCCCCAAGCTCATATGAGGGAGGAAATATAGATCAGAGCCCAAAGTAATACAGTAAAGACTGAGAAAACACTACAAAGAATCAGTGAAGAGTTGGTTCTTTTAAAGACTGTTAAAATTGACAAATACTTAGCCAACTTTATCAAATGAAAGGAAAGACTCAAATCCATCCAATTCGGGATAAAAAGGGCAAATCATAACAGATTCTGTAGAAACTCTGAAGCTCATCAGTATCAGGACGTGTACTCTAATGAGATGGAAAACCTAGAAGTAAGGACAGGTTCTTACATACATACGAATTAACAAAATTAAATCAAGAAGATATAAGAATTCTAAACCAGTATCAGTCAATGAAAATGAAGATGTAATTAAAAATCAAACAACAGGCCTGGGGATATAGCCCAGTGGTTCTGGCGCCTGTCTTACAAGCGCAAGGATCCGGGTTCAATCCCCAGTAACCACATAACAATACTGGGTGTGGAGACTCACGCCCAGCAGCAACCAGTACCACATACCACATACCACAGTGCCAGTCATGGTGGCTCACGCCTGTAACCCCAGCACTCGGGAGGCAGAGGCAGGAGGATTGCTGTGATGTGAGTTTGAGGCTGAGCTCAGGGCCAGCCTGAACTATAAAGCGAGACCCTGTCTCAAAAAAAAAAAAAAAAAAAATCTAACAACAAAGAAAAGTCCATATCCTGATGGATTCACTGCTGAACTCTACAAGACATTTAGAGAAGACCTAATGTCTCTACTCCTCAAACTCTTTAATCAAGTGGAAAGGGAAGCTGTATTCCCAAATTCATTCCTGGAAATAAGCATTACCCTGATACCAAAACCAGGGAAGGGTCCAAAAAAGAAACTAGAGGTCAATTTCCTTAATGAACAAAATCCTCACTGAGATACCGGCAGACAGAATGCAGCAAGTCATTAAGATCACACGCCATGACCAAATACAGTTTACCCCGGTCTGTAGGAATGGTGCAAAATACGAAAATCAATAGATGTAATACACCATCTTAGCAGAGCCAAGAACCCAAATCGTGTCATCTCAACAGATTCAGATATAGTATCTGACAAAGTCCAACATGTACGCATGCATGACAAAAGCTTTACAGAAAACTGGGACAGCTCTTTATTTCAGTCTGAAAAAAGCTATCCAGGATGAACCATTAGCCAGCACGATACTGAAGGGACAAAACCTAAAAGCTTTTTTTGTTCTAAAATCGGGAACATGACGAGGATGTCCACTGTCAGCACTCTTACTCAATGTAGTTCTGGAAACAGCCAAAGCAAGTAGTTAAGAGAAAGAAATAAAAGAAGTAAGGATAGGAAAGGAAAAAGTTAAATTATCATCATTTGCAGATGATGAGTATTCTACACAGAAAACCCCACAACTATCAAGAGACTTCTAGATTTAATAACTAAATTCAGTGCAGTTGCTCGATACAAAGTCAACACTGAGCAATCAATGCATTTCTGTACAAAAATAAACTCTGTGAGAAATTAAGGAAACATCACCTTTTACAAATGGCACCCCCAAAAAATGAAATACGAAGAAATCAATCTAACAAAGTAAAGACCTTTACGTTGAAGACTATAGATTTGAAAAAGGAGATCAAAGAGGGCCTAAGGAAATGTAAAGATAACCCTGTTCTTGGGGGAAGACAGACCAGTGTCCTGAAAATGGCCAGACTTCAAGACACAAACAGCATGTATCACGTAATTAGAGAAAACCACCTTAAAATTCATTTGGAACCAGAAGAGACTTAGAATAGTAAAAACAACTCTGGGCAACAAAGGCAGCCAGGGGCACGACAATTCCTAATTTGAAATTATACTACTAAGCTACTGTGATAAAAAACCAGCATGGTCCTAGCAAGACAAACATACCTGAGGATCAGTGGAACAGATCGGAAGATACAAAAACAACTCTCAACATATTTAGCCAACTTATCTTTTACAAAGGGGTCAAGCACCTTCACCCGAAGACAGCCTCTTTTAAAAAAATGACATTGGAAAAAGTGGCTTTCTACATGGCAAAGATTAAAACTAGACTCTTTTTTACCATGCACTAAACTAAAATTGAAATGGATCTAAGATCTAAATATTAAAACAAACACTAAATCTGTTGGGAGATAAAATAGATAGAACTCTTGAGAACATCAGTGTAAAGGCAAAGGTTTTATTAACAAAATCTCAGTTGCACAGGAAATATCACAAAGAATCAACAACTGGGTTCTCACCATATTAAAAAGAAACAATTAACAGAATGAAGAGATAACCCACAGTGCGGGAAAAATTTTTCTAGCTGTTCCTCAAAGAACTAATATCTAGAATATATAAAGATCTCACAAGAAAAATCAAATCCTCCAAATTTAAAGATCCTATCCAAAAACGGACATCCAAAATGGTTAAAGACTTTTGGATGAAGTAGAAATGGAAAAGAAATATGTGAAACAATGTTTAGTATCACTGGTCATTTGAGAGATGCAAATTCAAACAATGCTGAGTCATCTCACTCTAAAAGGAATGATGTTATCAAGAAATCAACCAGTTACTAACGCTGGTGGTGATGTGGTGGAAAAGGAATCTTCTCCACTGTGGGTGGAGTGTAAACTGGTGCAACTACAGTGGAAATCAGTGTGGAGATTTCAAAAATCTAAAACTAGAGCTTCCATTTGACCCTTTGATTCCTTTTCATGGTATCATGAAAAATTTTAAAACATCAAGCCATAACAATATATGCACTCATGCTTATAAAGGCACCATTTGTATTAGTTAAATCCTGAAAACAGCCCATTTTTCAGCTCATCAACTGAAAAATGGATAAAGAAGATGTCATTCTTTATACAATGGAGTACTACGCTGCCATAAAGAAGGATGATCTTGAGACATTTCTAGCTAACGGCTTCACCTTGGACCATATTCTCAATGGAATAAATCACACACATGTTTAAATACACACTGTTTCTGTGGCATGAGAAACTGAAAATGGAAATATGGAGCAAAATGTATAACAGATCTTAGGAAATGGGAAGAGAATATTCAAACAAGGGCAGCAAGAGAGGAGAAGGCAGAAAAGGAACAGGAAAAATGCAGAAGAAAAAGTGGAAACAAATCTTTGTAAATAAGGAGGAAAGAGGACTTGAGGGAGGGGGATGGGAAAGAGATTGAGATATGACACGTAAGGTACAAATTCCCTATGATACATGCCATCATTGTGTATATCTAACCTGCACTAACAAATTTTAAAAAGTAAACTATGAGCTACTCAGCTGATGTACGTGTGTGCAAATAATAGCCGGCAGGTGCCAGGGCCACCGCTCAGACTTCTCAGTTTCAGGGGCCCCCACAGCCTCCTTCCCACCGGTGGCAGTGTCCTCTCCTAGCCGACATCCAAGGAGGGGATCCAAAGCCTGCCTGGCCCTTTCCTCTCAGCACCAGCTGCAGAGAGTGCAAAGAGATGGCATAGGCTCAAGGTTATCCTCGTGAGCAAGTGGTTCTCTTATTAAATATCAGAAGAGGCACCCAGAGAGGAGGGCTTGCTTTGCATGAGGCTCCTTTGCAAGGCTATGGAGCCACTCCCGGTACAGGGAAGGGTCTGCTGCAGGAGGAGGCTGAGCTGAGGGACAGCTGGGGCAGAGTGGGGAAGGGGGCCTGGCCCGGCTCCTTCAGGTCTTCTGTGATCACCCCCAGGATCTCTCCGAGTTACATGGTCAACACACTTCAGCTTCTTCTCAGGAAACAAAGGTCAATACTAACAGCAGTTGTGGAGGCGCTGATCCCCGAGACAGGAATGGATTCAAGTCTGAAATGACTCAAAACAGTTCAATTTTTGGAACTGCCATTTTTCATCAGCTTGTTTTAATAAGCAGGAATGTTAAGACACAGGTTGTTAGAAGTCATACACTGAACATATCTGAAGGGGAAATCAATGAGTTCATAGCCAAGTCTTGATTACTGCCCTCCAGGACAGCATGCAGGAGACAAAATAGGGGTTCATCAAGATCAACAACCTACTTACAGCAGTCCAATCCTCAGAGAAAAATGGCCATGCCAAGGCAAAGCAAAAGCTAAAGAGACGGTCTCTTCTCACTGCCAGGCAGTGGGAGCAGGCATGGTGGGTCTTGAGCCAGGAAAAGACGCCTGTAACAAATACAGAGGGCATCTTTTCCTGAGGACACACCCCGTGCCCCACTGGGGATGCATAAAGTGCATGCTTCAGCCTTCTGTACGGAGGTTTCTTTCCATGTGTACACATCTGTGCTAGTTTAGTTTATAAGAGATTAACAGCTAACAATAAAGTAGAAGGACCATAACGATACCCTGCAGTAAATGGAAGTCGGTGTGGTTCCTCTCCAAATCCTTTCCCTCTTCCGCCCACGCTTACGACACCCACGATGGGCCAAGGCGATGAGATGGGTGGGGGGGGACAGGGACTAAGGTGCGCCACGTAATCGCAGCTGCAGCACGGATGCCAGCAGCCCACAGAGACCAAGAGCGTGGCCGCGTGATGGACCCGTGGGCAGCTGCACTCATGCTATGCAGAGTTCATCACGCTACTCAGCAGGGTGAGTGGCCCAAACTGGCACGCATTGCTGGAACTCTTCCTGTAATACCTCCAGACTGCAGTTAACTGCAGGTAACCAAAGCTGTAGAAAGTGGAAATGTAGGCCAGCCACAGCTCTAATTAGCTGTGAAGAGATGAGAGTCTTGGCCGCCACCTGTGTCTTCTCTTTAGATTCCCTCGACACACAGCAGAAGGTGGCAATTTGATAACAGGGAACTCGCCACAGCTTGGAACAAGGTCTGTCATTTGTCTCTAGGAGTTAGGAGGAAATGTCACAGCAGTGGTCCCAGGAGAAGAGTCCATGTGGGAAGGCCAGAGGCTGGCAGCGCCTGCCAGCTCCATCACTAAGTAGGACTTCCCAAAACCCTCTTCACACGCTTTCCTTCTTCGGCATTGTTCCGCTGAAGGATGGCAACTACTCCCGTGGCCCCCCACATCCAGGATTCAGGCAGCTGCGACAGGCGGCGCTCCTCAGAAGCCACCCACCCACCCTGTGGGCTTGGGAGCTAGAAAATGCTCATGAGCAGAGACTTGTGCTGAGGGTCTGTAAACCACAAAGAGAAAGACCAGCAAAGGACGAAGAGCCGGGAGGCCCGAGCGTGAGAGCTGCCTGCTTCCTGCGGGGCAGTGACCGGCAAACAGTTTCAACTCTGGCGAGGGAGTTTATCAGGATAAGGGGGCTGGGCTGGTTGCTTCTCTCCCCAGAGCACAGCCGAGTCCATGGCAACCCGGTAGCCTGGCAGCAAAACTCTGGGAGCGGCACTGGCCAACTCAGAGACCCAGAAGAGACTGGAGCACTGGTGGGCACAGTGCTGGGATGGTAAACAATCAGTGGGGTACTGTCTCCCTCCGCACTCAGAGCGGAGCAACTTCCTGCTCAGTCTAGGGGGCATTAGGAGCACTGCCAGAAACGCCCCCATTCTGCTGGGGCCCAGGGGCATCAACCAAGGCAGGGAAAGAGCTTACCCCAGAACCCCAGCCCTCCAGCCCTCCAGCCGTGCCCAGCATTAGGCCTCAGCTCAGTGAAGGGAGCACCTGGTGTCTCCCCTCGTGCCACCCTGAGACACCACGTGGCCACCAGATCAAAGCCTCTCATACCACTGTCCTGAAAGTCAGAGCCCAGTGGAAGAACGGCGGGCAGAGCGAGTGGGAGCCGCTCTCTTCCCCTCCAGGTGTGGCCGGCTCTCCTGGGTCTGTGACGCGTGTGCGGAAGACTGGGCAGGTCTGTCCATGTGACTGTCAGAGCCCATGCTTCAGCCTCCGGCACAGGGCTGGACCTGAGCCCTGGGAACAGCAGGCCCCACAGCACATCCAAAGCGCAGGCCTGGCCCAGACTGGGAGCCTCGGACCTGCGTGACAGACAGGGTGTGGGGCTGGAGCAGAGCTCAGCAGTGGCTTAGATGCCCCTCCAACATCGGCTCCGAAGGTGAGGACTGTGTGTCCAAGCCAGTGGAACCTCAGAGCCAGACAAAACCTTGGTCACTAGGCAGGTGTGGCGTGGACACCCACAAGTTGAGAGAGTAAAGACGCAGCAGAGTAGACCGAGTGACGTGCAGCAGGTCAGGAGGTCTCCGTCCCTCGGCACCGTCCTGTAACGACATCACTCCCTTTCTCAGAGCACTTCTTTTCCGCCAGAAGTCCAGACTCTACCAGGTTCCCTCCCTTCCCTGTTCCTGCTACCATGGTAAGTTCTTGAAGGACAGGGCCAGCATTTAGCCCAGCCCATGCCTTCTCCATGTGATTGGCCACTACCCCCACGCTGGTCCCTCTGCTGTAAGTCACATGATCTCCTGCGTCCTTCATGTTCTAGTCTTTCCTGCATCCAACACAAGTGAGCACAAGGTGGAACTCAGAAAGCAATGCCTACCTCCTATTGAGTACAATTCAGAAGTACCTGGTCAACATAAAGTGATTCTCTAATCTCTGTTACCAAGACGAAGGTAAAGCCAGTCCTGCTGACTGCACAGGTCATCTGCTCCATAGTTTGGATGTGCAGAGACCAGAACTCAACACCTAAGTCTATGTGGCACATGAAGGGATTTCAGAGAACTATGGAAATGACTGTCAATCTCACTAGAGCGATTAAGCCATGGCGAGCAGGCCCCTCCCTTCACTCCCACCAAATCTACTCTGCAGTACTCAGGTTAGACTGTGCACAAACCTCTAAACCTTGGCACTATGGTCTGGCCTTTCTCCTTCCAGTTCTTTAAACACACCACAAATCTTCACTAGGCAAAATATAATGGTGCTTCTTTGTTGCTTCCAGACTAAATACCAAACTGAGAAGAGATCCTTTAAACTGGATCCCATTTCCCTCCTCAAACTTTACTCCCACCGCTCTACCACCTTTAGCATAGCCCTGCCTTTTCCCTGTGCCGCACACTTCCACACCTCTGCACCAGGCACAAGCTCCTCCCTCTCTGGAATACACCCTCCTCATTCTTCAGGGCTCAGCTCTGGGGCAGCTCAGGAGAGTGACTTTGGACCACAACTCGGTCTCGGCTTTCCACTTTGGAACTGTGCTGCTCAGAACAAGCTCAAGCTCTTCATCTTTTTGGTAAATATAAACCATCCTCATCCTGGAAGAATCAGTCACCTACTCCAGTGTTTCCATAATGCACGAAACATGCCAATCTGTATGTTCCAGGTCACTCTGCAGCGTGTTGTAAAATGTTCTGTTGTGAGAAACTTTGTCTGCACTGTAGAAGTGGTAAAAACTGCAGAGCTGAAGTCACCGCCCCACGGAATCCGTTAGGGCTGATCAGCACAGTGCAGGGACACACACAGCCCTCTAAGCTGGTGCCGCGGTGTCCTGCTGCCTCCCACGGCCTCGTCACGGCCTCCCTCCTCCGGACCACTGCTGAAGGTCTTTGTTACTTCAGCGCCAACTACGAAGTACACTTCCAAGAAATGCTTACAGGTGGACGCTGCACACATGCTCTCGCCGGGGGTGGGAGACTGGCAAGCATCTGTTCCAGGAGCAAGAACATGAGGCTCACGGTGACACAGACCAGAAGAAACAACTGGGATTTGGAAGTACAGTGAGATGCTCACTGACCACCCTGGAAAGTGACACAAAACAGCACAGAGTGACTTAATAAATTACAAAAACTACACCACGATTAGTCGTGCACTTAGATTTTTTAAAGGAGAAAGTGTTATGTAAAACATTAATAGCCCTTGGGGGGTTGGAGACATTCTGGAAAAAAGACAGAAAATGTCAGACAGATAGGTAGAATAAGACCAAAAGATCTATTGTACAGTATGGTTGTAAAGTTAGTATCATACGGGGAAAGTTTCACGGGCATTGAACTTATCAGTGACTTCTTGGCTATAACAAAACCACAAACAACAAAAGTACAGAGAAATATACTGAACTTCACCAAAACCTGAAACTTTTGTGAACCTGAACAGAGTGAAAAGGCAATATAGGGATAGAATAAAATATCTTAAATATGGATTTAACATCCAAATGCATGAAAATTCCTACGTGTATCAACAACAAAAACAATGAAAACCAAGCAATGAATGTGAGTAGCCAGTTATGCAAAGAACTATACAAATACCCATAAATACAGCACAGGAAAAATGTTCAACATCAAAATCTAGCAGGAAATGCAAACCCAAACTGGATATTACTTTAAATTTTTTTAAATGGCCACAATTAACAAATGAGTTTGGGTTATGATGTGAATGAACTAGAATGCTTTCATATTGCTGGTGAGAATATAAAATGGTGCCACAATGTTTATGATGCACCCCCATACACAGCAGCATTATTCACAAAAGCAAATGAGAGCAGCCAGCCAGACAAACGTCAGCAGTGGGTTAAAGGATCATGGAAATATAGTGCCATGTAAATGTGTCCAAATATATATATATATAAATATAACAAAACATGACACAGGGCTGACGCCTTTGGGGAGTTGATTCAATCCCCAGGGCTCTGCCTGCATAAGTATGTGAGGCTGTTGACACAGGAGGGCCTGCCTTCCCTTCATGTCACTTGGATTTCCACTCCAAAAGTTGTATCAGCCAGGTGCCATCACACCAAAGCGGACTCCTCCGGCCTGGACTCTCCCCATCCGGACTGGCAAAGTGAGATCCATGCCCAAGATCTATGCTTCATTTATCAGCCCATCTCAGGTATCATTTGTGGTAGGACAAATGAACTAGGACAACGTGAACAACCAAACTTAAGCTAAAATTCAGTTCAGATTTAATAAAGTCCAATAAAAATACCAAGGAGTTCTGGGTAACTTCAGCAGTTCTACACTTTGTAAGAGTCAACAAGCAAAAATAGCTAATGAAATTGTCAAAGAGAAGCAAAAGAGAGAGCAGCTTTTCCCAGCAGGAATCAAAACATATTATAAAAACCTAGTATTAAAGATAGAAATAAGTGTAACAGAATAGATAGCCTATAAGTAAGCCCTGTGCACTTGAATGTTTGCTATATGGTATGGGTTGTCTTTGAAAGGATAGGAACCATTTGATAAAACAATTTTTAAAAAATCATTCTTAGCTGCAGGCCACACAAACAGTGGACCAGATCTGGCCATGGACACAGTACCGACTCTTGTTCTACTCTATGCTCAGTGTCTCTCTCAGGAAGCACTTGCTCATAAGTACAAGGCAGCCTGAATTAGAAACCTCACTGAGGCTACACAGTGCAAAAGAAAAAATCAGAAGCAACCTAAAGTTTGAACAACAGAATCGTGATCTGTCCATACTATGATTATGCATGCCTATACACACTACATAGAAACATTCTCACAATGTATTAGTGATGAAGAAAAATCTTAGAATATTATTCATTTCTTAAAACACAAACACACACACACACACACACACACACACACACACACACACACACGAGTGGTAAAAGTGTAGTAAGCTGCATTCCAAACTGATTAACATCTGAGAGAAGAAAATGAGCAAAGTATATTTGATGGCTAAATATTTTAAGAGAACTTCAGCCTTCTCCATTTTTTTTAAAAAAAGAGCTATGGTCATAAATAATTTCATATGTTAAAACAAAGAGGAAGCGAGGAAATCTAGCAATTTTTCCATGGAATGATCGTGGACTGTGGCCGCCTCCCTGGAGCGCAGGCCGGCCCGGTGGGACCATCTAAAGCCTGATGACCATCACATCCGAGTCATGGCCGCTCCTGGTCCAGGGGCTCTTTCCCGGACACACCGAGGTCCCGTGGGACTCCTAAATAAGCCTAGGATAAGGCAGTAACGGCCTTAGCTATATCCTGTTCAACCACAAAAACAGCAGCTTAGGGAAAGGCTTGCTTTTTAAGCAACTTTGATATTTAAAAGTCTAAAATTAAGAAACAATATAAAGCATTCTAAAATGATTCATCATGTGACAGCACAGAAAATTCTTTCAGTGATACCAAGTTCAGCCTAACAGATGAGACACTGCTGCTCATCACAAACCCAATTAAAATAAAAACAAACATTCCAAGCAGGTGTATGGTTGCAGGTAAGCAACGGAAGAGAACAGTACGTGACTCCCAAGGAAGGGGGCCAAGATCTGCTAACAGCTAGGCCAAGAAAGCAGTGCCTTCAAGTCCAGAGGGAGTAGGCACAGAGACTGGGAGCGCTCGGAGTCACTGCACCCCTAGATGGACAGTTAACCCACCTGCCCCACCCCGCCCAAGAAAGGTGGGGCAGGACTCAGCTTCACATACAAAAATGTAAGCATGGAAACAAAACAGAACTTAGTTGTGCTTCACTATCTCTCCCCATATCTGAGTAGTAAGTCAGCACTCTCATTGAGTGGTCTCAGATTCTCAGACACAGACTGGCAGACTGGATCAACAAACAAGACTCGACAGTACACCTCATACAAGAAACACACCCAATCCAAAAAGAAGCTTATGGACTAAAAATCAAATGATGGAAAATAATATTCCATGCAATTGGAGCCCCCAAACAAGCAGAAGTAGCTCTCGTTTTTAGCCAACGTACACTTCAAGCAACGACTAATCAAAAGAGGCAAAGAAGATCATCATATATTGGTTAAGGGAACAATTCAATAGGAAGAAATAAAAATTATATGTGCACTCAACTCTAGTACATCCAACTTTATAAAGCAAATATCTCAAAAAGCAACACATTCATAGTGGGGAGCCTCAATATGCCACTGTCACAACTAGACAGATCAACTAGATAAAATATCAAAAATAGAACATCAAAGTTGATCTATAACCTTAATAAATGGATTTAATGGATACCTACAGAGTATTCTACTCAACAAAATATACATTCTTCTCAGAAGCATATGGAACTTTCTCTAAAATAGATCACATATTGGGCCGGGGATTTAGCTCAGTGGTTCCAGCGTCTGTCTTGCAAGCGCAAGGACCCAGGTTCGATCCCCGGTAACCACATACCATACTGGGCGTGGAGACTCACGCCCAGCAGCAACCAGTACCTCATCCCACAGTGCTGGGCATGGTGGCTCACGCCTGTAATCCCAGCACTCGGGAGGCGGAGGCAGGAGGATTGCTGTGATATGAGTTTGAGGCTGAGCTCAGGGCCAGCCTAAACCACAAAGCAAGACCCTGTCTCAAAAAAATAAATAAATAAAATAAAGTAGCTCACATATTAACCCATAGAGCATACTTATATGACTACAACAGAATCAAAATTATTCCATGAGTATTGTTAGATCATTGTGCAATAAAATTAGAATTGGCAAAAGAAAACACAGAAATTGTGCAAATACATGGAGATTAAACAATACAATCCTGAAGAATCAGTGGGTCACAGAAGAAATCAAGGAAGAAGTTAGTTCCCGGAATCAAGTAATAATGTCAGCACCACACACCAGAACCCAGGGGACACAGCAAAGCTGACCTAAGAGGACGTGTACAGCTGTGAGTGGCCACGGCAGGACACAGCAAGAACTAAAACAAAGACTAGCACACCCCAGGTCTTGGAAGAACAAGCAATGCAAATCTAAAGCTTGTTCAAGAAAGTATAAAGATCACAACAGAAATTAATGAGAGTGAAACACTGTGAAAAACAAATTGAAACATTGTAAAACTGAGCTGAGCGCTGGTTTAAAATAAACAAAAAACCAAACTTTTAACCAGTCTTGCAAAGAAAGGAAGAAAGAAAAGACCTATATCAATGCTGAAATCCAAAATACATAGTAACTACTTTGCAAACCTATCCTCCAATAAATTAGAGAATCCAGAAAAAAGACTCTTAAAATATATGAATTATCAAAACTAAACTCAGACTATATAAAAACACTGAGCAATACTATAAGTATGAAACTGAGATAGTATTAAAAAAATGTACCTACTTAGGAAAAGCCTAAGACTCGAATTCATTAATGAATTCTACAAGAACTTCAGGAAGATATAATGCCAAAACTTCTCAAACTCCTTAACAAAATTGAAGGGGAGAAATGCTAATCAGTTCATTCCTGGAAGCTAGCATTACCTTAATTCCAAAACGGACTCAATTAAAATAGAAAACCACAGGCCACTCTCTCTAATGAACAAATGCATGATTGTCAAGAAGATATTGGCAAACAGAATGCAGCACGTCATCCACAGCTCACACACCATGACCAAGGTCCATCTTGTAGATGCAAAGATAGTTTACTGTACACAGATCAATACATGTCCTACGTCACAAACAAGCAGGGACAAAACCATATGACTACTCAACAGACAGAAAACTCCCTTGACAAAATCCAAGTTCTGTTTGTGAGAAAAATCTTGAAGAAAACAAGTACAGAAGGACCTTACCTCACTCTGATAAAAGCCACTTGTGACAAATGTACATCAACACTATATTAAATGGGAAAAAAATGAAAGCTTTCCCTCAAAAATCAGGACCAAGACAAGGATGTCCACTTGCACTGCTCCTGTCCAGTGTAGTACTTGAAACTGCCACAGCGATCGGCCATGAGGGAAAAGGAAGGAAATAGAGGAGAGGAAAAAGTCCAACTACTCTGTCACTGACCATGGGACCCTGGAACAGGATTAAACTTGTGAAATCCGCTCTTCTAGGGACCGAGCTGCCGCGTGCCGCTGTGGGAGGAGCGCGGAGCCGTGGGACACGGACTCAGCTGGCCGGCCGCGCACCGCTCGGGGCTGTGAGTGACAGCGGCGGAGAGGCTGGGGCTTCGCTCCCTCGGAAAGCGCTGAGGTCGGCGTGACTACTCGACCCTGTAACACCCTTCCCAGAGCAGGCGCCATCAGTGAAGGGGACGCACTGACTTTCAGAAAAAATATGTGCACGTGTGTGTTTTACTTATTGTGTTTTTCTCGTGGTAAAGTTGGGAAAATAATATTACATCAGTAATATAGGATAATTCTTATAAGGCCACTGTCAAAATCACCAGAGGCTACGAGGCGAGATTATCTTTCTGAGCATTCTCATTCCTCCTGGATGTGTTTTTCAGACGAGTTAGTTCACAACTGTACTGCGATGTGACATTTAAAATGCTGACGAGCCCAGTGCCCCATGTACAGCACAGCCGAGACGCGGGCAGCCAGATGGCGCCTGTGGGCGAGGCCGACGCAGGAGACTCCTCTGTTTGGTAACACAGAAAGCTCAGAATAAAGCGCAGCCACATTTGACTTTGGCAGAATTTAGATACATTTTAACCTTCCCCAGTCTCCACAGCTGATGTATGAAGGGGAAAATGGGAATCAAGTCATGTCATATCCTGGTACAAACTCTCAGTGTTAAATGCGATGGTGATGTGTATTCATAATGTGCCAATAAAGATTTGAATAAAAAACTGAAATTAGTAACATCTGCCTTGAAGCACTGCTGCAGTGATTAAATTAACAAACGTGAAAGGTTCTTATCTGTGGCTCCTCCACCGTCTTCTCTGGCACATGACGACTGATAAAATGCCTACATTAGCCTGCTCCTGAGAGACATCTCTGCCTTTCAGTGTCCAACACAAATGAAGCAAAGCCCCCAAGGGTGAGGCCACCTGCCTGGCTCTTGGTGACCTCTGCTTAGACCACAATACGGGCTGATTGCAGAAAAGGTAGAAAACGTTAGTCAGCAACAATAATATTATGTATTCAAATAATACCACCGGCTCTTCAAATAATACCACCGGCAAGAGCTAAACACCATTAAGACTGCAGTGTATAATCTTTAACACACTCTTCTGTTTGTGTATATTGTTAAACAAAAATAAGTTATTGTGTCTACTATTCTCATCTCAAATGTCAAGGAAGTATTTACTTCCTCACAGCAAAGTTATTTCAGAGTCACCACTAGCTACGTGTCTGGTGTGACGAAGGCCCCGTGCCTGTGTCCCAGCCATTCACGTCACCCGGGGACAGGCAGTGGCCGCTGGCCATCCCAGCACTATCCAGTCTGCTGGGTGAGCAACGCGTTCGACAGAGGAAAAGCTAAGATCCCATCTAAACGGCGTCCGGCGCCTGCTCGTGATCAGACACATCGGCACTAGCCCAGCTCACCTCAGACAAGGCCACGGCTGCCCAGTGCGCTTTTTAAAGCAGTTTATTTCTAGGCTTGGAAGGAACGAAGCACTTGAGAATAATTTTATTTGAGAAGTCCCGCACATCTCTGCTTTCTCAGAGCTTTAAAAAATGAGCACACACACATACAGGCTGTATAGATCTAGTCACAGCACACACATATACATAAATACATGCTGTAAAAATACTCTGCACCAAGTCCAGGCATATTATTTTGGAAAGAAGCAAAGGAGCTATTTCCTCTCTCTTTTAATAACAGGGGCCCTGGCAACTCGAGCCGTGTCACTTCTAGTGGGTGACTAGGCTTTTCTGCGAGGAAGAGACCCAGAAATGGAAACACATATCCAAAGCTGCAGCGCGTTATGTACCAGGCTTTTCCCTAACTTCATCTGTGCGAAGCTGCAGGGACTAGGCAGAGACTGGAGTAAATCAGCCCTCATCCGGGCTACAGAAGCGGAGGACAGAGAATATAATCACAAACTCCCCAGGAAAGCTACTCCAACCACCATCACTCCAGCCGTGGATCCCATCTGAGCTCAGGACTCTGCAGGGTGAGTTTGCACTGGGCCCCAGGGGCGACAGAGCCATGGTGGCAGCACCTAAGCAGAGCGGGCTGCCTGTCCTGCTGCGGCTGACCTGACGGAAGCGGACGGTGCAGGAGCCCCAGCCTGCCAACCCCGCTGCCCCGCCATGCCCAGCCCCCGCCGGTCAGCCCAGGAGCAACGGAAAGGACTTGATGCTGAAACCTGTGCTCCTGTACTCAGCAGACTCGCGACAGAGCTGAGACCTCTGGAAAAGCGCTTGTCACGTTACACGTACGTGAACGGAAAGGTGGGGTAACTTTCAGAAAGCTGCCTCTCAGGACAGAGGAGTTAAGACTTGGGCTCCCACAGGGAAGAAAATGTGCAACTAAGGAACTGCGCGGTGTGCCTCACAGAGCTCATGACCCTCTGGAGTGGGGGACAACAGCGGGGTGCAAAGGGCCATAATCCATCAGGAACACACCGTTCCTAACTCCGCACCCCTTTCTCCCAGCCAGAGGTTTGGTGAGTGCTAATGAGCTGGCACCACAGGCTAATTTGATGTGTCTGGGTTAATGTGTTAACTTAATGCCCACTGTTTTAAGTTGTCTGCATTTCTAGGTTTCTAAGCACAGCATTCAGATCCCTCATGCAGTGGCTATTGAGTTTCTCTAACCCTTTCTCCACCTGGCACCTCAGTGCATGCCCCTCCCTGGCCCAGAGCCTTGGGGCTATCACCACTCCCCTGGTCTGGAATACTGATCTCCTCTCTCAGACACAGCCAAATTCTGCTGAAAATACATCGTACCACACTCAAGCCTAGCTCTTTAATAAGCTTTTATCGAGATGTCTCCCAACGCCTCACACACGCACAGGTGGGGTTTTTCGAGCTGCATGTAGTCCATGTGATGCTGGGATTAAGGGCACGTTGTACGAATTAGACCACGTTGGAATCAGCAACAGTTCCATTAGAGCTGAAGGGATTTCCTGGGGCACCACCCAAAGGCTGTAGCCTGGATGAGACGGAACTGAAAGGCGGGCTGCTTGCTGCTGCCGCCTCACTGCCTCCTGCCTGCCATACCAGAGTTGTTTCTCCTCCACAATACCCCTCTGCCAGGCCACCCTGCCTTCCAGCCAGCAGGTGGTGGACTGAAACCTCTGAGCTGAAAGAAACTCTCCTTTAACTTTGGGTGTTGGGTATTTTGTCTGAAAAATGAAAAAAGTAACTAAGATGTAAGCCACTTCTCAGAGTTTAGGTCACCTACCACTGTGCTCTTGCAAACCACCGCCTACGGCCTCGTTCTGGTCCCTAGCATGTGGCAGCTTTCACATCCTCCACTGGCTGGCATGCACCTCAGCTAGAGGAGAAGCCCCTGGGGGGACAGGCGATGTTCAGTGTCCTCCTGCCTCTCTGCCCACCTGCTGATAAGGAGACGTAATCATTCTGCAGCCTCATCTGACCTGACTTCCCCTCCTCCAGGAAATGCCCTTTTTCTTTGGTTTCTGTGAAACAGCTTTAGATTTTCCCCTATTTCTTGGTCCCACTCCTCCAACTAACCTTTAAACACTGATGTTTCCCAGAGTCGGTCACCAACAGCCCCTCCTCTCCCTCTCCCTCAACAGCCTCAAGCATTTGGAAACGTCCATGTCTCCAAAACAAGTTCACTTTTCATATGGAGCACCTGGCTGTTACGGGCAGGCATTCTCTCTCAACCTACGGCTTTATGGCCTCTAATCCAAAGCGTCCACCACAGGGATGACCATCATCCAGAGAGGACACTGGCTGGTAACAGCCTCATAGCACACGCTGCTGGAGCAGCCCACCATCTGCCCCGCAGCACGGGCGGAGGGGGCAAAGGAAAGAAGAGATTCAGAGGGAGGACTTGTTCGTTTGGCTTCGAGTTCTCCAGTGTACCACACAGTGTCTCCTGCACAGGACGCTAAATTCTTTTTACCTTGAATAAACAAATTAAGAAATAACTACTCAACTGGGCTCCACTGATGAAAGACTGAGGGAAGGGAAGGGGCCAGGGCCAGGAAGCACGTGAGCTCTGCTTGCTGAGATGAGCCCAAATGGTAGAGGAACAGAAAGGCCCAAGTCAGGCCAATCAGCACAGCTCCTCTCTGGCAAGACTGCCTCCTGTCTCCTCAGCGTGTTGACCTGAGCCATACCCACTGCTCTCTCGCAGAAAGGTTTTCCGCTCAGGCACCTGAGGTACACTTTTGCCCACTGAGGTGTAAGAATCCCACAGAAAGAAGTCACCTGTCTGGATCACGCTGGGTCATTTTACAATCTGTCATCCTTTAGAACGGACCATGAAGCTCGCTGAGTTTCTCCGCCTTTCCCTTCAAAATCAAATGGAGTAATACAAAGCCAGTAAACTGAATGGATGTTGTAAAGGACTTTCTGAAATATTAGGATACCACGTTTTTTCTAGAACCATCAGACTGATGCTCAATTAGAGGATCAATTAGAGACGTGTGTCCTAAGTGAAGACTTAAATTTTTACTGCTTCAGAAAGGAGAGAAGCCAACTTGGTAGAACATTTTTGGGGCCAAAAAAGGGGATGAGGGCTGAGAGAGGATAGATTTAAATTATCCAGTTCAGTGGAAGTCAGAGATGGGTCTGGTGGCTGTTTGGACAGAGGTTCTCCATGTGGAAGCAGCTGACCGTGGCCTGGAAGTGTTTTCCTCTAAAGGAGAATCAAGTCACAAACTGGCAC